>OX457026.1:14329562-14567835 GCA_949752745.1 Protula sp. h YS-2021
GGTCTATATAGCTGTTCTGCACGTCCTGCATGGCTGTTCTGCACGGTTTGTATGGCTTTCTGCACGGTCTATATAGCTGTTCTGCACGTCCTTCATGGCTGTTCTGCACGGTTTGCATGGCTTTCTGCACGGTCTATATAGCTGTTCTGCACGTCCTGCATGGCTGTTATGCACGGTTTGTATGGCTTTCTGCACGGTCTATATAGCTGTTCTGCACGTCCTGCATGGCTGTTCTGCACGGCTTACATGGCTGCTCTGCACGGTCTGCATGACTGACATGAACGACTGGCTAGCATGAGCTGACCGTTTGGTTCCTTGGTTCCCTTGAGGGACAATCCTTACAGTACGACACACATGTGTGTACGCTGATATT
Organism: Protula sp. h YS-2021; assembly: GCA_949752745.1. Taxonomy (NCBI): domain Eukaryota; kingdom Metazoa; phylum Annelida; class Polychaeta; order Sabellida; family Serpulidae; genus Protula; species Protula sp. h YS-2021. Next base: position 14,329,936 of record OX457026.1, read on the forward strand.
ATAAAGAATGAGTGACGTCATAATTTTTCCTCGACATTTTCCCCCACGTACTTTCTGCACGGCTCCCTGACCTGCATGACTGACTTACAAACCTTCATTTTGAGCGCTAGTTTTGCCTAGTACAGATCTATGATATAAAATACGACTGTTAAAAGGCCACCCAACAAACAACGACAGGAATATGTCACTCGCTGACCGCACCTCAACAAGGACAGGAATATGTCACTCACTGACCGCACTTCCCTGTCGTATAAAAGTTCTGGTCCGAGGCAGGCCTATCAATGGCGGGCTTGATTCAATCATTTGTCCGATGACTGCATAGATGTCATAAAGACGTTATGAGCTGGCGACAAACTGACTTCAGTATAAAGGCCTGGACTGGAGGGTCGAAATGATTTTCACAATGTGTATAACCGCAGAAAGAACGACGGGGCATTGTAATTTTACATTCCCGAATGGGGAGGGGGTACTTGGCTTGCCTACGAAATGGAAAAGATTGCTCCCATATAAATGCTTAACTCGAAACGATCGCTCCTAAGTATTTATTTTTTGTCAATTCGAAAGGGTGGGGGGGGGGGGGGGGGGTAAAGCCAAGTGTCGTTTTCAGTAAAATACTCGTACTCAAATGTTAGTCACGTGATGCAGAATACGTCTGAGGCACTTTCGAAATCGTAGTTGCGCAGGAAACTTATGACCTGGCGTTAAAATTGAAAAAAAGCATTCCATCATAGGTCTTTATGTGATTCGTTTTCTTACTTTTGACTCATCACCAGACGACTGAGAGAGTTACCAACGCTTAATTGGGATCGGTGCCATGATCGTTGTCGATAAGCATGAAGTTTACCTATCAAATTCACTATGAGGTGACCCCACGCTACCATCCACGCCCCCTTCCCCCCCCCCCTTCCTCCGCGCCATCCACATCCACTCGACACGCACACACACACACACACACACACACACACACACACACACTCACGCACACACACTCACCTCTGTATCCGCGAGTCACTTGCTTGTTAACGACAACATTTTTGATATTTTGTTTATAATACCGTGGGATATAAGAGATGGTCTATCAGATGCTGGGTGTATGTAGCTCATACCACTGAGCACTGGGGCACATAACAGTGCTGGAAACGAACTCACTGCATGCCATGGCAGTCAGCCAGTCAGTCAGTCCAATTTTGTACATTCTTTCTAGAATAATTTGAAAACATTATATACAGAGCATATTTCCCGATCATTCCTAGTCGTTGATGTTTAGTCATGAATGAATCATAAAAAGCGACGCATGACTTGTAAACCAAATATAGACTCTTGCCTATAGATTATAGAAACTCAAGACTGGTTTTAGAAGGGAAAACTCGTGCATATTTTACCATAAAAGTCATTTCTCTCTTCAACACGACTCTTGGTGGTTCCGTAGAAACCACAAAATTGTCTACTCCAGTGTCGTTTTTTTTTTTTTTTTGTTTTTTTTTTTGTTTTATTTTCAGCTACATAAACATATGAAAAAGTTCCTACCCAGCACTAAATTCATTTATATGACGTGAACAAAATAAACTAACGTATAAGCAGTATGGTTATACTTCAAATATTTGTTTACGTCCGTAGGGCGTTTCCCCTAATCAGATGCGATATTGGTCATTGTTAATATTTTCCCAATATATCAATCCTGCTATTCAATTAGGAGGAAAATGCACCTTGTAATTAGGGACCTGTGCAATGACGTAGCTGTGTATGAACAAGTAAAGGACAAACCAGTCATTCTTTTTTTTGTATTATTATTATTCAATCAAAAGGCCATCGACACACCTTGAGGTAAAATGGCCTCCACCTGACCAGATTAGTTATATATCAAGGAAAATGAATTGCATATGCCAATCGGTCTGCCATTTAAACCTGATTTTAGTCAATATTTTATCGGTGAAACTCTTTTGATATAGAACTACAAATACATATATATATAAACATGAAGCGTTCCATATGTTTAGCAAAGGTAAACATAAATCTATTGCCATCTAAAATAGGTGTTGTTATTCCATTATTGCTACACAAGGTGGAAATAAACACTTGAAATCAACCCAACAGCAATCACACATATGAAAGCAAACTGACGGTTGAATAGAAGCGCTCAAAGTTTCGATAAAAATGATTTCGTTTTATTTGAATTAGATTGAATAATTTATTCGAAATGAGATCGGATTTCGCTTAAACAGGCCACCCTGACTTCACTTTAAACAATGTTGCTTTTGTGATACAGAAAACCATGTGACATCCAAGCGTTTCTTCTGTGACCCATGAAGTATAACTGCCTATTACAGAGAGGTTGGTTATCCAACACTTCGTTCTCATTAAAAAACTTTCAAACTAAGCCGATAGAGGTCTTTAACCCAGAAATCTGCGAGAATTCTCAAAACAGTTTATTATGTTGGAAATGAACAAAAAAAAATAAACAAAACAAAAAAGATCTCATTAGATCCATTGAATTCCAGTTAGAAACTGAATCCATTTCGTATTAGTTCGTAATAGTTGTAAAAACAGTATTAGTTGTAAAACAGTAGTCCCACTCAAATATTCTAATTATTCATTGCACAGATGCAATTAAAACACTTGCAAACACTGCTGTCACATATGGAATGCCGTTTTAACATTTAATGCTTATTTTGGATACCAAAATAAAATTAATGATATCAATAAATTAATGTAGATCTCAATAATTCATATTTTGCTGTCAATAATTGAATTTTAGATGGCAAAAATTTATTTTTGAGATCAACAAATCAATTTTACACACTTAAAAAATCTTAAGGTTGACATTTACATAAAATATAACGAATCGTCTACTAAATTTTGGAGATGAAAACTTGAATTATTGAGATCAATAATAACAATACAATGTTTGATCTCAAGAATTGCTTCTTTTTGTACAGTAAAAAATTTAAAGAAAGGTTCTGCACACAAGGACCAGTCATTATTTATTTATAGGGGGTGTGTGTTTATGAATTTTTTATTTAAGAAAACAGACTGATATTTTGATATCAAAAATCATTTTTGAGATCAAAAAATCATTTGTAGATTTTAAAATACAAATTAAAAAGGTGTCATTCTGAAATAATGACATCTGAAATGAATTCTTGATATCAATAAAAGGAAAATGAATTATTGAGCTAAAAATTGATATTTTGCTCTCAAATATTTCATTTTTGCTATCAAGAATTGAATTTTTGATCTCAAAAAATCAATTTTAGATACCTTTAAATCATTTTTGATATCAATAATTATTTCTTGATATCTCTAAATATTTATTGATATCAAAAATTATTTTTTGAGATCAAGAATACATTCGAGATATCAAAAATATCAAAAATACAATTACAGATAGCAGAAATTAATTCTTGATATCAAAAAATCAATTTTTGAGATAAAAATTTAATTCTTGATATCAATAATTCCCTAATAAATGTAAAAACGGCATTCCATAGTCACAGGGTACTGTTTTGAAAGTGAAAATCCTTAAAGAAATGAAACCAAAAATAATGCACATAACCTTAATTCTCTTAGAATATTACCCGACCGACATATTCACTAAAAGATAACTCTTTGGTTGAAGCGATTGCGTTAACCAATTGGGTTAAATTTGGATTAACTAAACCAGTGGTTTAACCCATATTCACTAATGAAGCTTAACCATCGGCGGCAGAGGTTTAGTTAAACCTGCGTTAAACAGTAACCAATATGTTCGTTGTATCGAGGTCTATTGTATGTCTGCTACCTTTGTTACAGTTACAGGGAAGTGAGCGATATTATGAGATCAGAGAGATTCATATGGGCTGTTATCTAATACACATGAACACTGGTCTATATGTTTTAACCCTCCTTGGTTCGAATTTGGTTTTACTTTTTTGGGTTTCAGCTGTGTTTTTTGGGAGGGGAGAGAGGGGAGGGGTAATTTGTTATTTAAACCTCAAAATAAATAAGAAGCCATTGCTAAATGTAAAAATGTAGAAATGTATCATAGTCATATCGCAGAAATCTCTAGGAAAATATTTTTTGTGGACTGTATGCAAGAAAAATGCATTTCACAAAGTTTCGCACATCGGTATATCTATTTTTTATAGAGCAGAAAAAGAAGACCTGGTATGCTGGACAAAATATTCCCACTTCGCCCAGTATTTCAATTTCATCATCTGAAATATGTTTGAAACTCGAGACACGTTAAAAAAACTGTACTCCGATACAACTGATAAAATAAAGTGGAGTTCTTAAAAACCGAAGTGCTACGGCGAAGTCCACTTTTTCACGTCACTAAAAAAGGTCAAGATACAACTGATAAAATGGAGAATAATTGAAAGGGCGTTTTCTGTGTTTGTATTCATTCATTTATTATTCTAGACAAAAGTTAAGCAAAAAGAGATACTTTGTTCAAAACATAGAAAATATCTCCTAAATGTCTTTTTCTGTTTAATTATTACAATTAAAAGTAACAAGTCAAACTGAATATGAAACGTCTTAATTTTATGTAGCTCTGCTGTAATTGAATTTGTTCTCATGTGTAGCTGTGTTGTCTGACACTTATGTGTGTATACTTCAAATTTCTTATAGCCGTGGTCGTCTGTCCCCATACGTCATAGAAACGTCATAGATACGCACGATGAAACTTGATTAATTTCATAAACAACTGCGGTATCTTATTGCCAAGTTGGTTGCATTCAAACGAGCCGCCATTCTTAAATTTATTTGCCGAGTACAAACAACGGTTTTATTTTCTTTTTTTTTAACTTTTGAAATCCTGTAAATTAAAAATTAAACACTGAAAAAATACCTAAGTTTCATAGATCTAGCAGCAATCCATAAGAGCTGACAGGAAAATTTGGTACACACAGGATTTTGTGAACACCTGTTAAAGGAAACGGTTAAAAAACGAGAAAAAAAAAAACAAACAAACAAACAAACAAATAAACCGGGAGTTTGGCATTCAAAACTGAAATAAATGATAGGGTACGGATTAAAACATACCGCCTTCCACAACAAAAGATATCCCAAATTCTGATTTCGATTCTCTTGCGCGTTCGGGATAGAAACACACAGCAAGGGTCCTTACATTGTAACGTAGTGTGCAAGCAGACGCTTCTGACGTCTTTATTTCACACTATTGTTAATTAAAATAAAATATAAGCTATGCTGTATCGGGTTTATTTACCAGCCTTATTTAATTGCTGTGTTATTCCCTTTGACAGATATATGTATAATTAAATTTTATAAATTATACCTCGTATAGGATAACTGACATGCTTACACTTGGATTGTTGCTCTATTAGACAACGACAAAAATGAATAAACAAAATAGCAACCAATAATCCGAGAATTCAAGTTTTCCAATTGCAGACGTCATTTAATCAAAAGAAACACTTTTTTGTTGAAGTGAAAATTCCTGAACAGAGACTTATTACATAGATGTATCCAATGTACTTTCCTTCACCCCCTTCACTCCTTCCCCTCAAGCAGGCAGAACATAAGCGAAGAAAAACTAGATTCGAATATTTGGTATTACGTTAGTGAAGAAAAACTCAAAACTGGTATTATAAAATCGTCGGCATATTTTAAGTCAAACTAAAGCGGTAATATGTGTATAAATGGGAACGCAGTGAAATGGCAACCCACATATTCATGTATCTTATTGATATATATCACATTGCAACATATTTGATTTGAATCAAATCAAAGGGGTGGAAGAGATCTCGGAATGGTACCCGCTTTTGCTGACATTTTTTTTTATCTTTTACATTTCCTCAAAAAAGTGTTATTCAAATATTTGTCACCATCGTTAGCATTATACAGCGTTTCCTTTAAAAAGTTTCTTTCAAATATGTCCCATTATTAAAGGTGGTTATCTAAAAAAAAAGTAGTTTGAAATTCTAACAATTGTTGCAATATGATAAGAGGAAATAATTATTTCAATTATTTTAATAAAAGAAGAACTTGACAAAGGAAATGCGTCTCAATGAAACGGGTTAGAAGTGAAAGTTTCCGTACTTGGGAATTCAACATTTCATCGTAGTAACCCCTCTGACTGACGCTCAGTCACTCTCTTCCCTCCTTGAATGTGATTCAGAGCTAGATTTCTATTAAAGTTGTTTCCCCCGCCAAAAAAAAAATAGACAATTTTTTGTCATGAGAAGGAACAAGTTTATTTAATTGTTAAAAAATTGAGTACTGTGTGTGTGTATGTGTGTTTTTTTTTAGGGGGGAGGGGTGAAGTATTTTGAAATTGTACGAATTGCCAGCACTTGATGGATGGACCCTAACCTTATTAATCGTATCAAATCGGGAAAAATGACGAAACGGAAACTGTAAAGTCTTCAAGATCCTAAAACTTATGGCTCTGGCAAGATAGGAGTTGTCAGTGAAGCAGCATGAGCACTGCCACTGCACGACGGAGAAAAGACTGTATACCATTGCAAACCTGGTGTACAGTAGCAGAGAGGTGTGCAACTACCGCACAATTGGGAGGTCGAATAAGTCACGTCTAATAGACCACTACTGCACGACTTAGTCATTTTGCACGTTGTAATAAACCAATACTGTACGACTTACAGGTCATTCTTGCACGTCTAATAAACCGCTAGAGCACGACTTACAGGTCATTCTTGCACGTCTAATAGACCACTACAGCACGACTTACAGGTCATTCTTGCACGTCTAATAGACCACTACTACACGACTTAGAGGTCATTCTTGCACATTTGAGAGATCACTGTATTATGCCTGAGAGATTACTTTTGTGCGGCTTTGGAGATGTAAAGCGTTAAAAACCGAGAAGTCTCCTGCCCCCCATCCTTACTTCACAAAGCCACCCAGCTTAAACAAATGTTGTTCTCTTTCGCTTGTAAAGCTGATGAATGACCTGCTCCCAAACACCCATATCAAGCACACTTCATAAATAAAAATTCAGTTCCGTGTTCTAAAAAATGCGGGTGTCCATGTTTTTTTCTGACTCGTTGCGGGGTCACTGACTCGGTCTTGTTATTCCTCAAGCAATAATCTGAATCTCGGATGATTTTTTATGCTCCGTGTGAAACGAGGGAATGGTAAACATTCGACAGTCAATTGATCAAACACAAGTCACAAAAGAAGTGCACGGAAGAACAGTGGTACCGAGTAAGACTACATCAAACAGCTGTCCTCGTCAACCCGATTCTCGCATCGATTCTACGCACACTAGATGGCCTTATTTCTCAATGGAAACTTTGCCAGATAAATATCGGTTTGCGAGAATTCTTTTCACTTGTCTGAATGGTCAATTTCAGTTACTCCCCTGATTCTTTTTAAGCTCGCAGTGCGTAAGTATTGCTGTGGATGCCAAAAACATAATGAATTTCTATACGCATATTTTATGAACACCTCTAGTAGTGAGGGCTAAGTTAATGATTGCTAGAGAACACAATGAACCTCGTGAACTATCATGCCGTCCTGGTGGGGCTCCTCACACACCCACTGGTTACCATGACTTTTTATCTAAACCCGAAGTGCAGTTCTGAAAGATCCCTCTTTTTGTGAAGAATACTGAGTACTTAATTAAAATTACCCCCTCCCCCCAGCCCCCTTACAACGAAATTAGCACTCTGCGCACATCACGCCTGTCCTCAGAATTACCACATTTTGGACAGAAATAATTCTATTAAGGAATTTTGAGCTTTCGGTACAGAAATAACTAAATGGAATTCGAAAGATTTTGTCATACTGTAAAGTATTTCAATAAGTTTTCGTCGTACATACTTCTGTCGACACCGAAAACATAGTGAACAATTCCTTGATATTCTGTTAACATCGACGGAGTTCCGCGATTTATAAATGTAGTATATGATTTATCAAAACTAAAAACATCAAAACTATTAAAATCTGTTTGAATGTTTTACATCTAATCGCAAGTAATGGTGACTGGTTCCAAATTAAGAATGTATGCACTCTATTAAATCTGCTTGTGTCTTTTTTTTTTTTTTTTTGGAAGACTTTTGTCCAAAGATTTATACTGCACTTTACGAACAAAACAAAACTGATTATTTGGTCTGCTGGAATTAAAAGCTGTGGTGCTTTGGAGTCTTTGAAATGTAAACTAATGTATGCTTTAGCCCGTTGCTGTAATTTTGGCATTATAATGTACTGTATATGTTAGAGGCACGTGTTTGAGTATCTTGTAGATTTCTCATTTATTCTCTGCATAATTCTGGCACCGACTATCGAATGGACCCTTCAGACATTATGTAATTGCTTTTGGCTCCAGAACTGATATTGAATTCCTTCGCACGGTTGTTTCAAGCCGCATAAATATGCAGCTCTGCTGTCTAATTACGGAAGCATAATTGCAAACGGCTATTTTTTCTGGCCTGGATTGCAACGTATTATCAAAACTCTTTACGCATTGGTCTTTCAATACGTTTAATTTCATGCACGATCCTTCGGGTTGGTATAAAGACCATCAGAACAAGTCTTAAAGATGCAGATGGACTTCCTGTTTCGTTTAATGCTCCTTGGATTTTGTTGGCGTTGTTGATTGCGGATGTCTATAATCTGTTAAGCAATATGTTAACTTTCAGTACAAGAGATAACAAGTGTCCCTTCTGTTTGCCGCCTATGTTTGGCACGGAAAGCACCGAATATGAAATGATTTGTCACGAAGCAGCTTCCGTAACTATGCCTTGGGCAAAAAATTTTTATATCTCCGCTACTGTGGAGAAATTGTAGAGATTAGTTACACGGTTATAACCTTTACAATAACGTGTAAATCTTGGCATTTGATGCCTTCTTTTTGCTCCCCAAGCGTGAGCTATGATTATGCCATTGTGGCGACCCTTCGTTTTGTTTGTTGCGAAATTGACCAGCTTACCATATACGTAAAACCGCCATATTAGGAATGCAAGAAAGGGAATCCTTTAAAAAGACCTTATGGCTATTTGCATAAATGCATAATAGGTAATGCCTCTAATTCCATCTAAAAGCACCCGTCTCTTGTTTATGCAGTGTCCAGGTTTTGAAAAAATGTGTTGATGTAAGGTCTTTTCTCCTGTGACGAGCTTTGCAAAAATTCGAAATATCAAGGTTTCCTTCTTTTTGTTCACTTGACAAAAGATCGTGATTTTAATCATGATTATGTGCATCTTTCTTTTTAAATTTCTTTGTATAAATGTCATTTTAAAAGCCATCAATTACAATAGATGCAATGACAAATTCTTATTAAATCGTCTCCTACTTTTCGGACATTCTGACTGTGGTTTTTGGTAATACCGTTTATTCGGGCCTTTGTATGTGTATTTGTGCACACGTCAACAACCTGATGTATAATTCATTTAATTCAGCAGTTATTTTGTCGCAAGATGTCGATAATATAGCAAAGATTATCACGTCAACTTTTTTATAAGCTTATTCTTGGTACGCAGAGGTCACGGCTAAAAGCAAGAAACTTCGTCTTTGGACTCTCAACAAAATCATGGTGTGTTTTTTTCTATAAATTGGGGTGGGGTGGACAAAAAAAACAACAATACCACAAAAAAGGGGTGGTAATGTCGTGGTATGGGAAGCGTGAAGGATTAACGGCATTTCCTGGTCCTTTTGTTTCACGTTCTCTCGCTTTTCTTCCAGTTGACTTATTGTGCCGGTATGTAGCTCTTAAGACCAAAGTAGACACTTTATTTAATTTGTAAAGAGTGTACAAAAAGAATGTGTGCTTTGCTTAATATAGCAGATCGGCAGGATGTTTTCAAACACCCTTTTCTAAAAGGCCCTACTTCCTGGAACATTGAACTTAGAAAAACATACATACATGTAGAAATGATAATAATAATTTACACCTCGACGTAAGCACAGTCGACTTTATCATTATGTTCGTTGATTGAAAAATTAAGCAAAAATAGCACTATGATTCATCCCGTTAAATGTTTGCACGCAAAAGATATCGTGTAAGCAAAACGATTTACATCATTCACTGGGTTTTGCCCTCTTGATGAAGGGTTATTTTTTTAAAGTAAACTATTGCTTGACATGAAGTTTCGAATAACGTTACCCCTAAACCCCCCTCAGCAGCTGCCTGTGTTGTGAAGCCCAGCAGAAACTCTGTTAATGAAGAGATAAAAAAGCGAACAGCTGAAACGCGAACTGTACACATTATGATATCGGGTTGAATTCGATTCTCCGAAAAAACTGAGAAACCCAATATTTAAACGTTCCGAAAGACAAAAGATCGAAACATAAGTAATTTCTGTCTGGGAATATTCCATGCATGTCAGAGAGAGGCATGCGGCGCTACAACGCAGTCCGCTGTATAATAATAATAATAATAATAATAATAATAATAATAATTGTTGTTGTTGTTGTTATTGTTGTTGTCCATTGTGCTCGAAGATGACTTCATCGAAGTAGAGCCGATTCTATTTCCCGCCGTGGGCTCCAGCGTTTTAGCCCACAGAAAGATCAATGTAATGAGTCATGTGCCTATGCCAAAGGACCAATGGATGAGTGGTACGTGGATCTGTGCCTGCAAAGAAGCATCCATGAACTAACTGATGAGCCTATACAGAAGCACCCATACACTGACTGATGAGCCTGTACAGAAGCACCCATGCACTGACTCGTGTGCCTATACAGAAGCACCCGTACACTGAGTGATGTGTCTGCACGGAAGCACTGACCGATGTGCCTGTATAGGTAGACCAATGAAACGTATGTTGGTACTTTAAAATGACCAACATCATCCCTAGTACATGGTTCATCAGCTAATCAGCAAATGCAATCACAGAGAAGTGGCCATAAAGCGAATTTCTTTCAACAATCCTTACCGCAATTGAAACATCTTTTGTGCCATGATTTGCCCAGCAGCTTCTTTTCTTCATTGAAATACACGCGTGTAGCGCATCGAGGGCAGTTTGGAGCTCCCCCCAGGTTCAGATCCGGTCTGTCCACTTGGTACGACAGCCCTAGGGGAACAGACAGGGCAGTAATTAATATCGCGTGGTAATTGCCAAAACTTCGTGAAATCTGCATGGATAAGCAACAACGTTACAGTAAATTTAATTGTGACCAAAATGTGATGGGTTACGAGGACTTTAAACATCTCAGTTTGTATGGCTAAATACTAGTAACTGGTGTAGCAATAGCCGAATACCCTACACTACTTTCTATTTGTTTAGCTTCATTTCTTTGAGAAATACAGGTGGTGAAAGATAAATGTGCTAAAAACCTGAACCAGATAAAAGTGCAAAACGCTGATAACTGTTTTGGAACTGTTTTTAATGTTGTCCCTTTTTAACTGTATAATAAACCACTGATACGAGATTAGGCGAATCGGTAACAAATTACGGCGTATATTTAGTAAACCTGTCTAGAAAATGATTTGAAATTTCAATAGCCGATTGAGATTTTATTTCAAGTTCCCTGTCCCCATTTAAATATAAAAGCATTTCATTGGCTTTTCATTGATTGTGAAAACAACGCTTTGATATTAGACTTTTTTAAACACGTGTTTAATTAATTAAAGCAGTTGTTAGATGAAAATATTTTGTATTTCATTGGCACGCATATATATTTTACTCTATATTTCAAAAGAAAAACCTTGAGTTTTGGCAAATACATTTTTTCACATATTGCTAAAGGCCCCTACTGACCTACATTTTTTTTTGAAAGTTTGTCAAAGGCTGCGTATAAGACCCCTTCAGACACAGGTGAATTTATGCACGATTTAGGGAATATTTGTCAGTATTACTTATAACTTAATGTCTAAACTAAGCCATTTTGAAAAACGATGTTTGCCCGACAACCTTGCTTTTTAAATTCAAGGAGAGTTTTAGCATACTTAATATTTGAACCGTTATTATATTCCAAGTCCAATGACAAATTGGAGTCCACTTATGGTACCTGAATATTCAGCGGCCATGTTTCACTACAGATGATTAAATTGTCTTCTGTATATTAAACTTTGTAGCACATAATAGCCTGAAGAGTTCTTATTTGATTTAGCAAAAGGAATGTGAAGGGGACAAATACATATTCAAGCTTTCTCCTTAATATTGTTAAAGAATATAATAAATCAGAAAACTACTCTCACCAGCTGAAGAAAAAATATAGAACACCTCAGAAGGGTGTGATTTATTGAGTTCGTTTATCTTTGTGGTGTTATCTTTAAAACAGCTCTAAATTTTATCGATGGTGTCGATTTTTTTGTTGGGAACCTCCCTGGTTATGGCACACACATGAACAGTAAAATAGTGAGCGGATGGCCCTTGAAGTGTGTGTGGGATGGGTGGGGGTGGGGGTTGGGGGTGTTCGAAGGTGGTACTGTTTGATGACAGTAAACTTACAGCGGGAGTCGTAGTGGGCCAGGAGAACCCTTGAGACAGTGATCACTCGTCAGTCTCCCACTGTTTGACCAGTACTTGATTTCATTGAACAAGTGGCAACTCGGATGTAAAATTGACGCCCACCCCTGTGCTCCCGACCCTCAAACATATGATCACCCAAAGGCGAAATAATGGCGAAGGCCACCTCATAAGGTCGGCTGTTTGATTTAAAGGGCGACCATTTGTTAACCCCAGCTGCGTAATTTATCAAATAATTGATTATAGTTTATATATATATATTTGTTCATGTTTCCATAACATATGGCGACACAAGAGTATATCAATTAAACATAAATTAAACAGATGGCAATGTCATTATCTTTATATCTCAAAATATCTCTGTTCCATAATTTGACACGTTGCAAGCATAATATTTATTCATTGCCTGGTTATTAAAATAATTCCGATACAGAGCCCACCGTCTTAAGAGTTTTCAATTATCATGGATTTATCTTTTAACAATGACGAGATAGAGCTGCCAGCTTTATGGGTTATTGACCCTAATAACTGAGCGATTGCACTATATGAACGCAAACATTTTAACCCATATTTGTTTATTTGTCTATTTATTTGCTTTTGAATCTGTAGAAAAATATCTTATATATTATGCATTTTAATACATTTCCATCAAAATCATAAATCTTAATAATTTATTTTAATTATTTATTTTATCAAAAAATTAATAAACAGTTGAAATGTAGATTTCTTTACCTGTAGTTCCAAACGACAATTTTCCCATTCTGTAAAAAATATTCCTTTATTAAATTAAACCGTATTTATTCCTTAATAAATTCGCACAGTTTCTAGACGTGAAACGAAGGGTTTCGGTAAACAATGTTGGCAGTCTTCTGAAGTTCCATTCACTGACTCTTATTCTGAAGTGCAATGCACTGAACTGAAAGGGAGAAAACACAGGGTAATCCTATCACTGCAAATATATTGGTCTATATTTTGTTCCGCGATGGAAATGACGTCATGATGCACAGGTAATGTCCTTTTATGGAAAATATTTTAGAAGAGGTTAAAATATCTATTCCAGCTGGTATGTGCGCTAGTCATCGCCTTAAACAGCCTTTGATGAATGAATTCATAAAATAACCCGAAGGAACCAAACAGCAACTAATTATGAACAAAAATAAACAACATGCATTAATTACGTCTTGTTTATTCTATCGAAAATACAAGAGTTTATGGATTTATCACTTTTGCCTTTTGAAGATGTTTCTGATTGAACAATTTTTTTCATTTTCAAGAGCAGGCCCTAACTTATGACATTGTTTTTCAGGAACCCACTGAAGGGCGGATATCGCAATCCAAAAAAAAAAAAAAAAACGCAGTCGAACAAAAGAAGTCCTCTGACTGGTTTTTGAAGGCGAGGTCTGGGTCAGTGGATGAGAAGAGGTCGGGGGGGGGGGGTTGGGTGGGCGCGGGGGTGTTGGAAAGGGTGGGGCGATCAGTTCCAGAGAGATGCAGACAAGGTTCAAGACACTTTTTGAACGGAGCTTTCTATATGACGGAATGAAAACAAACACAAACAAAGAAATAAATAAGCGGGGAGATATATAGCCATTGAACAATGTTATAAAATGTCCTTCTGAAATCCCTTTTCCGTGTTAGCATTGGTGGATAAATGGTTTGGAATGCATATTTTTAGTGAATAAACGTTATTGTCCTCGCCCAGGAAAGGATGTTCGGTGCACATTTGCGTAATGATAATTAATCCATTCAATGGTGAATAATTCGCAATGATAAACACCTTTTTGTTATACACCCACGGAATGTACGGAATGCAAGAGGCCTGTTTATAAAAAGCCTTTCATACGGGTATTTGGCAGGTATCTTTGGCATCCCTGATTCATCACATTTTGTTGTTTTTTTTTTTTATTTCAAAATTATATATTCAAAACATATAAAGTAACTGCGTCACGAATTCCTCCGCCCTATGCGACTGGGAAGGGTAATCATTTTCATTTCCGACTTTTAAATAGCACTAGATTAGGACGTCTCCATTGAAAGACGTCACTTGTTTTTGTTTCACCTTTTTTCTACGGCCCAGCTGGTATATGAGCCTAACCGTCAATAGCACGTACGTTACAACTCTTCCACCACGTGACCAAGATGCATTTTGGGATAGCTATTTGGTTGCACTGCATGGCACACGCGACATTTGTTCGAACTCTGCGGAAGGCCGTTTTCAAATTATTGATGAATATTTGATGTCATTAACTGTTTTAAAATGTGTAAAACTTAAATTTTAGTTATCTGAAACTCAATTTTAGCCATGCTGAATTCAATTTTAGATACCTTAAATTAGATCTAAACATCCGACCTCTATTAGTGACTACTGTCAGTGAACAACCTCCGATTCCCGAACATTCCTTTTTTTATTATTTCAATCCTTCGTCATGAAATTTCCCTCTCACTGGTGAACACCTCACTGCAATGAACGCCCGAAATTGTTCATTATGTAGAACACAGACTGTACATTAAAATATTTTCAAATATGTCTTAAAAGAAGGGAGACATATATAGTATTTGGTGTGTCCGTCCGTCCATCTGTCCGCAGTGAGTTCTTATGAAATTAATTAGTCGATTTTTCTCAAAACATGCATACACATTGGGGTACGTGTCTAGATGATACCCGTATTATTTTTATTTCGTTCCTTCAAAATTCTATTTTTTGCGATATCTCCGAAACAGTGTGTTGGATTAGGCTGAAACGTTGGAAGAAGATCTCACATATAGTGCAAATGTTTACTGTGAAGTTTTTCTTCATTTTCTGTAAAAATGTATTTTTAACGATTTTGTAAAATTTTTTGGCTCGCCAATGTTGTACTTTAAAGCAAGGAAGTTTTTTCCACGTGACTTGATTGGCGGCGGGGGGAAATATCCGTTTTTTGTTTTAACAAAAACACTGGCAAATCTAGTTAATTGTTGATTTCAAGAAATGATTTCCAGATTTCAAAAGTATTTAAAGATTCAGCAAAAATTAAACAGTAGATTTGAAAAAACATTGCATAGGAATATCGCAGCAGCGTCATCTGATCGAAATACAAGCAGGTCATGATTTAAAAAATAATAATAGAAGTAGGAGCTCTGTGTCTAAGCACGAGACCCTACATTTGTGCATTATTGGTCATAAGGCTCTCGTGAATTCTGTGTTTTATTAACCAATAACACTTCTGTATTCATTTACATAAATTATGCATATTTATTCATTATTATTTATTTTATATCATTCATGTTAATACTTGTGCAAATTTTACCATAAACCGCTCACAGGCTTTGGCAAAATTCCGCGAGTGCTTACCAGTATTAAAAGAGAAAAAATGAAACAACTAGACCGAATTTCGCTACACGTAGCGAAATAGTACCCACTTGCAAGGGCAGAGACACAATATATTTGATCAAAGACACATTTTTCAGTGTTTCGACATAATTGTCAGCCTCCGGATTATTATCTTGAACGAGGCCATCGACGTGAATATAATGCGACCTCATTTGTGCACAAATAAATCAAATTCAGTTTTCTAACCGTTTTGAGATACTGGTCAACTTACAGTTTTTGATCTTGACCATGATGGAGGAGGTCAAGATCACCGAGGTACCTCTTACATAAAGGTCTTTTTGGTTCAAAGGGTCGAAAATGAGCTCAAAATCGCTCTATCTCTAACCGTTTTCGAGATAATAGTCAACTTCCGGTTTTTTACCGTGACCCAGAAGGTCAAGATCACCCAGGTACCTCTTATGTAACGTTGTTTAGGCCCAAAGGGTCGAAAATGAGCTCAAAATCGCTCTATCTCTAACCGTTTTCGAGATAAAAGTCAACTTCCGTTTTTGACCTTGACCGTGACCCAGAAGATCAAGGTCTCCGAGGTACCTTTTATGTAACGTTGTTTAGGCCCAAAGGGTCGAAAATGAGCTCAAAATCGCTCTATCTCTAACCGTTTTCGAGATTATAGTCAACTTCCGGTTTTTTACCTTGACCGTGACCCAGAAGGTCAAGGTCACCGAGGTACCTCTTATGTAACGTTGTTTAGGCCCAAAGGGTCGAAAATGAGCTCAAAATCGCTCTATCTCTAACCGTTTACGAGATGAGTCGGCCTTTCGTTAAGGACGCGTGAAGTCACATGACCTTTGACCTCGACCCTCAAGGTCAAGGTTAGTGATGAAAGTTTACCCTTTACTGAGTACGTTTTATGCATTCACACTGGGATTTGAGCACCTTTACGGCTATTTTTCGTGATTAATAGGTGTTTCCAAAAAATATTTTGACCTCAATTTGACCTTGACTTCTGAGGTTCAAGGTCAAAAAATTTTATGGATTTGACGACAACTCATTATCCTCTATGTCTCTGCCAAATGCCGTTTTTTTACGACAAACCCTGTTGGAGGAGTTTTCTAGAAACCACTTTGAGGTCAGAAAGACTTCGACCTCAATTTGACCTTAACCTTCAAAGTTCAAGGTTAAAAAATTTTGCGGATTTGATGACATCTTGTCACCCTCTATCATTGTGCTAAATTTCATCGTCCTACGTCAAATAGCCTAGGGGGAGTTTTCTGGAAACCTCCGTGACGGAAAAAAGAGAAAAAAAGGAAAAAAGGACAGAAATTTCGAGAAAAACTACAAACTTATACCCATTTGCAAACGAAGTTTGCAAGTGGGAATAATGGTCTTGAATGACCTCTCCTTAAATTTAGTCCGCTTGAGAGGTCATCCATCCACACACAATCTGTTTCAGTAAAATTCCTTCACAGGACGCGGCGAAATCCTGCTCACAAGACCGATATGATACTGAATTAAATACAAAAGTTCAAGGTCAAAGGGTATCATTGATATGGGCACTCACATCGAGTTTCATTCAAAATTCCAACAGACTTGATTTGAATTATTGTTCACATGATGCGTTAGTCTTTCGCAGCCCCATCATGAGAGGTCCCCAAATCTAAGCAGCCCCATCATGAGGGGTCACAAAATCTAAACAGCCACATAGGTCGTCTGTGTGAGCACACACATCGAGTTCCATCAAAACAAAGACTGTTTACTACTAAGAGCTTAGTAGTTTATAGTCTTGGATTAAAATCAGCTCACATGCTTTGCTTGGTTATTGCTCACAAGATGCTTAAGAAGCAACATACGAAGGAGTACAGACTCAACATACAAAGTAAAGAGGTAACTTAGACAGGTCACGAGAGGTTGCCAAAATTTAACCTAGTTTATCCAGAGTTTCTCCAGATTAACCCTCAAAATTCTTTCCCATGCTTTGGCGGAATCATGTTTTTAATGAACATAAGATTTACACATGGAAAGGTAAATAGCTGGAGTCAAGCTTGAATGACCTCTCGAACTCACCAAAATCTAATCAGTTCAATAAATCATGTATACAAACATTCACACAGATTTTTATGAAAATCAAAACCCACCCTTACAGCAGTGTTAAAGATCAGGGTCCAACGACGACCTTGAATGTCTACTTAGAGTTATAAATTCAAACCATTTGTGCCGAGTTTGATCAAAATGCGTTCATAGACTTTGGTGGCATCGCATTCGTAAAACACACAAGACTTGCCTTTACGAAACTGTCGAAAGTAAACATTCAAGGTCTTGAAAATCTAATCAGCCTCAGAGGCTGTTCTCGTGAACACTCACACTCTGTTTCGTTTGTAGTTTTTGATGGAGACCGTGTCGAAAGTAGCAATAAGTCCAGCAATAGTCTTGAATGACAACTTGACCAAAACATAATTAGCCCAAGAGGTCATTACATGAACACTCACACCGACTATTATCAACGTCATTTAACATGTTCCACCGGAATCGAGTTCTCAAGGAAACTGTGATTCAAGAATGGGCGGATAGAGGGGATATAACAACAAACAAAACAAAATTTAACATAAAAACAAACAAAAGGAAATGAAACTTTGCGATGCATACATGCGCTCCCGAGGCTCCTTGCTCACATCCCCGCTGCTTTCAGCCTCAATAATTTATACAATGTTTATTGTTCAGTGTTTAGAAAAAACCTCACGCTTTTATAACGAGACTAAAAGAGAAGGTTGGTGCATTTAACAATATAGTTATACACATGTCAACGTCCTGCTTTACGCATAAAAGTGTTCAATACACATGAATTTTAAAGAAAATGGCGGAAGATTAAGTGGACCTACAAAAATATGTCTGTTCTAAATGTACGATCCTCCTATTCGTAACCGTTTTAGATATTAGAGTTTACCAAGTCTCAAGTGTAATTCCTTAGCAATTTTGCAGCCTATTACGCAAAACCGGAATTTTAAAGACGTGACTTCATAGAAATTAAAATTTTGGTTTTGCTTCCTTCACAGGTACACCTCTTCTGGCAATAAAATGTATCAATAATAACGACTTTTAACTGTAACAATACATTTCAGTAAGCAACTACGTAGGTTAAAGTAAGTAGCTAATACAGCCTAGATTTGTTAACTTTTCAGCATTTTCTTCAACTGAAGCTGTTTATTTCTTTCTGTTACGTTTCCACCACATAATTCAAATTTGTATAAAATCGAACACTAAAAAGACAGAAAAGAAATACAGGTGGTAGACAATAAATAATTAAAATTCACAAATATATTATATAACCCTATCAATTTGATCTAATAGTGAGCCTTTCAAGCGTTAACAATACTTTAGAAGCCCCACAAAGCATGCCTTTCTTGCTCCCCCAATTTCATGCCATTTTGAATTTTATCTACTTGAATCAAGTCTAATTTACAACACTCTTCAGCTTTTTCTTCATTTAAGGCTTCTAAAAATATCCACTTTCTTAGTCACGTTCGCAAACTTTGCTTGATCCAAACTTGAAACACATTAATATACAGTGGAGCAACCCCCAGACCACAACTAGAGTGGTCCTATTTACGACTGGTTTTTTAATAATAAACGGCAATTTAGATTGTTGAGGAGTTTTCCGTATGCCTAATAATTTATAGATTGTGTTGTACAGTCATTAAATTAAACGTTGTAAATATCTGTAATATTAAATCGATTATGTATGAAGTTTGTGAGTTTTAAATAAACTCGAGAAAGGAAAGTTACATTTGAATACTCGTCGGTTAATTGACATATTTTACAATAACCAAGTAATCGAGCCTGGTTATATTTCTCGTTTTTTTTTCATTATAAAATTTGGTCGTGGTTTATCCAGAAATGATGTCATGCATTATTTACATATCGTGCTCCACTTTAACCTTTTATAACCCTACTGGTTTTTGACAACATTTTTTGTCACTACTGTAAACCTGCCTTATAGGAATTTTGTTTTATATTTACAAATCAATCGCTGATTTGTTATACAATGTGTAAAGTAGCTGATTCTAACTTATTACATAATACTGAGACACTTGGTTTCGAAATATTCTGATATAAGTGGTATATAGACAGTGTCCGAGTTACTTGACTTCAAGTGCTCAGATTTAACCATAATATTAGTGTATATGTTTTTATCCATACGATGTAACTACTTTGGTTTTACTAAAGCTGTCTGTGTGGTTTCGTGCGTTATCGAATTCGAGTTCACCTTTTTTGCTCGATTTTGGTATTACGAATGAAGAGGCATTTATAAAGAAGTAATTATTCATCAATGGAAAGGAATAAAATGCGTTTAGTAGTCAACATAGATGTTAGTCCTCTACACTTTTTGTCTTGGCTCAGGAAAGGCCCCCTTCCCTGGAAACCTGAAACAACATGGCACTGAAAACAATTATTACCACTGAGACATCGAGATAGACTCTGCCCTTAAATATACCGCATGCTCACTTGTTTTAGTATCCAAATATTTCTTTTGTATCTTACACAGGAAGCGCAAAGAAAATATAAACTGCATGAAATAAATCAACCAGCACTGTACTGTGAGATCATTCCAAAACAAAACTGTGAGAAGAAGACAAAGCAAAGCTTTTAAACTGCGTGGATTTCCATGAATGTACATTCGATGTTAAATTCGATACGATCGTTTAACAGTTTTTGGTCAAATTACAAATATCGACGACTGTGGGTATAGTAAAGTAAATACTTATTCTTGAATTCGTAACACCATGATTGAGAAAAGGATCAGCTCAACTCCGATGATGCACACAGCACACACAATCTATTACTAAAACTGGAAGATCAACATACTTTCAATAAAAAATATGTACGTCTATACTTTTGCAAAATTTCACACTCTAGGTCAAGTAAAACTATTGCAAAATACAACCTTTAGCACAAAAAGTGCTTAAACGTTCGCAATACTTCAATTACAGCTTTTCAAAACATGGAAATAATAGAAGCATTGATTCATACGGAAGACCGGAAGGCTAATTTCTCTTCCCACTCCTTTTGGAAGTCTTCCTTGGAAATGTCTGAGAATTTTCGCAGACCTCCTGGCGATCTTCCAAGGTAATTCCATCGAAATCAGATGAGAGAAGTGATTTCTTCTGCCCAAGAACTTCCAAGGAATTTTAAGAGGAATTTCCAAAGAAGAAAACTGATTGGTTTTCTGTTTGTTAGCTTTGTCTGCCACGTAAACATTTCATCGTTTCAAATGTTTATTTTCCATCATCTTAAAAAGAAACAGAGAACCACAAAATAATCCTATAATTTATTTGTTGCCTTTTAAAGAGCCATTCGCTCATTGCACAAGACTGACAAAAAGTTACGTAAATTTTGCAATATTCGTAATACGCAACAAAAAGCATTCTTTGAAAAGGAGACACCATAAGAATAGTTCTACCAAATGCAATAAAAATTAGTTGAAAACTGTATGAGGAGTAGCGAGTAGCGATACTGCGTAGCAGGAAGCAAAAGCAGGTTTCTAAGGGAGAATGTCTGAAGATCAGCTTTAATAAATGTATTCAAAATTGATTCAAACCAATAGGAGCTGTAGCGCTTTGTAAGTTTTTTTGCAAATTGTGCAGTATTGCTCTATGTGCAAAATAAAGCACTGACTTAAAAAATTGCTCCTATTCAAATCGAATAAAAACTGTAGGAGAAGTAGCGATTTCTACTTTTTTTCCAAAAAGTTGCGTTAACTGCTCAATATTGCTCAATATGCGACAACAACCATTTTTTTAAATATAGAGTTTCTAAGGACCAGTCCTACCAAATTTTATCAAAATCGGTTTTAAATTGATGAGTAGCGATTCCAATTTCAATTTTCAAATTTTTACACCTTTTACAAAAACTTGCATAAATTACGCAATATTATGCAATATGCAACAAAGCTGTCGTTGAAAGAGGGATTCCCTAAGGATGATTCCTGAAAAATTTTATCAAAAATCGGTAGGAGGAGTAGCCATTTCTCACTTTTTACAAAGTTTGATCAAAATATGTTGCTGGAGGATGCTGAGGCTGAAGGTCAATCTCAAATATTACAGACACTTTGCAATCCCCATTATTGGTTTAGGAGTCTGGCGTCTGTCCACAAAAAATTATGGTTCATTGATTCAGCAAACAATTATGCGTATTCTAATTTTGAAAAATCACATGTATATGTATACCTCAAATATCAACCAATTACGGTACATTATAAAGTTAAAAAAAAAACACCGACAAAAACAACAACAACAACAACAAAGGAAGTGGGTTATAGCTGAAGTTTGTTTCCTTATGTTTGGCCACAAATTATCGCGGAAAAAGAAACAACAATTCGAAACACTGAACTCCTTGACAGCCACAAAACAAGATTTCAGTCAATTTTCTTCCTAGGAACTTCCTTTGAAATTACTTGGAAGTTCTCGAAAAGAAGCAATCACTTCTTCCATGGAATTTCGATGGAATTGTGTTGGACGTTCGTAAGAAATTCTTAGGAAATGCCAAGGAAGACTTCTCATAGAAATGCGAAGAGAAATGAGCCTCCAGGTCTTTCGTAGATTCCCAAGAGCAATTCCTAACGGGGGTAGCTCAGTTGCTCACCGGTCAGTTGTTCACTGGTCAGTTGCTCACTGGTCACTTGCACACCAAATAAATGAAAAAAGATCATTTGCTCACCAAAATGTTACTCCACATTTTATTTTAACTTATTTGTATGTATAAACAGACAGACAGTTACAATATCTTATGAAAACTTTACTTAAAATGTTTTGTCTGGAGTTGGGTTGGTGAGCAAATGACCTTTTTTTCATTCACTTGGTAAGCAAGTGACTAGTGAGCAACTGGCCGGTGAGCAACTGGTATTGACCCCGTTCCTAACACCCCGTGTTGTTGGTTGATTGACTGATGTAAAATTGTGCGAATTACGATATTATAATGTTGTTCAGTGATCTCAGAATGTCGTAACAAAAACGTGGAGCACTGAACTCTTAATCGCCGGGTAGCGGCTTCGAAATCACGTATGCCCCAAAACAGTCTTATTAAGGAACAGCAATTGAATTTCTGAGCAAAGATTATGAGAAAATTTATGATTGCCCCTCACTGTGGTGTAACATGGGAAAAGAAAGGGGGTTACTGAATTGCAATAGTGCTACAAATTGATGTTTATTCATGAAAAAACTAAAAGCAGACCTCTGTATTGTTCTGTTTAATCAAATATTTACACCCAAACTAACGTACTTTTTATATGTACATAAACTTGCTTTTTAACAATATGTTCGCTCTCTGGGAAATTTATTTCCGGGATGAAGAACCTCCTAAGTTTAAAACACGATCTGCACTAAGTTTCTGAGCCACCATGGTGAATAAATATATGACTTGTCTGCCCTGTTGAATATCTTCTCACAGTAACAGGGTTCATGCTGCGTTGCTCCAGGGGTCTATTGCCTCGAATGATTAGATGGCTTCTGTGAAGTAGTTTTGTTTAAAACAAATCCAGCGGGTTGGCGGGGGGGGGGGGGGGGGGAGGTAAAAATGTCTCAAAGAGAAACAGAAACAGCAGCCATTGTAGAACAAACATTGTTTATATCAAAAAGCCCGATATTATTTATAACATTTGGCGCAAACATGTAGCCCGCTAATTCATAATGTAGACTTTTCATTGATTCCCGCCTGCTGATTTGGTCATGATCGGTCAAGTTATTGGGGTCACGAGCGATGATTAGCCACCCCCTCGCCCCACCTCCTCCCCCTCCGCCCAAGACAGGGTCCACATTCGCGTATATTTTGATCATGGGCGTAAATCTCCACAAATTTTATTGCTTTGGGAGTTACAAGTGAATAAATTAATCAGCCCCAAAGCAGCGCTGAGTATTATTAACATTTTAATAAGCTAGAATTAAGAATTAAGAGTTGGCGGAAAAGACGACATCCGAGTAAAGGACAGTGTGGTATTTTCCTAGCTACTACTCATAAAGGCTGACTGCTAAAACATATAGGCGTTAAATTAAACTTTTATTAAAGTATATAAACTTCGTTTTTGTTTACACTCCATGTTGGCTCTGTTTCTATGTGTATGGTCCTTCAAATCTCTCAGTCTTTTTATTATGAACTTTTCTGCCAGCAGTAATATGCTGCAAAATGACTGGTTTGTGTCGACGCAATGCTGAGGCTGTGTCGATAGGAAGCAAATCTTGCCTTCGCAAATTAGAATTTTCCAGTCGCCTTTGGATAAAATCCTCGTTCGTCTTCTCGGCTATTTCGTTATCTTGCCTTTGGTCTATCAAAACTGCACCTTTATCCAGTAATATAAACCAATATGCTGATTCTTGTTTGCCTTACTGTAAATTATTCTCGATTCCCTGACCATATTAAACATTCTAAAACAGCAGTTATGAAAACGGATTTCGATATCTCTCAATAATTTTTTTCTTATTGTTATTACATCATACTTTCGAAGTAATTTTCAACTTATATATATATATGTATATATATATATATATATATATATATATATATATATATATATATATATATATATATATATATATATATATATATATATATATATATACAACAGCATTAGAGAGACCAAAAATTTAGGGAGACCAAAAGTAGGTCTCCTTAATCCTTAGCGGGTTTAAACGTTATGCAACTACACAGTAAACAAAAAAAACGAATGATTATATAGCATAGTGAATATAACATATTTTTATATATATATATATATATATATATATATATATATATATATATATATATATATATATATATATATATATATATATATATATATATATATATGGGTATGTTTACTTACACAGGGCCTGAGCTTCGTGCCCTAGATTCCAACAGTCAGAGACATAGTCACACAGCCAGTCATAAGCAACGCACTTGTCGTTACTGGTGCAGTGGAATTCATCGTGCCTGCACCGTCCTTTTCTCTCTACTCGTCCATCACTTTGTGCCCATGTACGCATTATATCTGAAATAAATATACATTTGCAGAAATACGTCGTTCCTTAGTCATCTATGGATCGAGATCGAGAGGGGCCGGAGAGATGGGTTTGGGGGTAAAGGACAATATCAGTTTTCAGGGGATTGCATTCTTTGCAAAATATTGGATTTTGGTTCATTTTACAAGACATTCGGATAACCACTCTACGTTATACGCCCAAATCAAACTGAGTTCTCAGATACTACTGCTGCAATTTATTGAAAACAATATGGTGTCCGCATGTGTCACGTGACAGAAATAAACTGCTCTGGTTGGTTCACTGGTGTGGATCCGGCGCTCACCTTGCTGAAGGCGACAGGTGCGCTGATCTCTGTCCAGCACGTACTCCACAGGGCAGCTGCAGCTTGTTTTCGCAGCTTGCCAGTCCCACATGCATGTATGGGAACAGCCCATCTGTCCCGGTTCACACCCAGTGTTAATAACTGAAGGTGAAGTCCAATTATCCAATTTGATGCCCATTGATAAAAAATTAATCACACGCGGTTAGCTCAGTAAGTACAGATTTTTAAGTAACCAGCAAATATTTAATTTTAACAGTTCCTCTTTTTAAAGCTCAACTTTATTTGGAACGCATTTAAATTTCGAGGTTCATTGTGTATTTCTTTCCTTGAAGTTAAGCTGAAAAATAAAACTGGGAAAGGAAAAAAAAGAGAATAACATGTTAAACGGGCTGTTTATACGATGACACAGTAACAATAAACAAACGTTGAGACGTGAGGGAAATGTACTAATTGTGTAATTGATCTTAAATAATTAATAAGCTATAATTATAATTGCTACATGACATGAGTAAGGCACATGTTGACATATTTCGAGTCAACATGGAGAGGTTATTGACCACTTACGGAAATGTTGACCTAAAATTGAACATTTCCTTGTAGTCAATAAATAGCAGAAACTGACTATTTGGTGACAATAGAAGTACTTTTCACCGGTGAGAACTGATCAATTATATGTTCTTGTTACCTCGATATAATTAACTTTGTTACATGACTCACCTAGCGTTTTGATCACAAATAACTGCAATACCTATTAACGTTTAAGTTCCGGTCAACATTTAAAAAATCCGAACAATCAGGTTACAGAATTTACTTAAGTCATGCAACAATACTTCAGAATCAAAATAAGTCAACATCTGAAATTTATGAATTTAATAAACCGTCAGGGAGTTATAAATGAGCTCTTTGCTTTCTGCCCCAATAAAAAATTTATAATAGCTCTGACTAAGTATTGAGAGGCATACGAAGTGTCGGTACTTTGTGCAATGGCTTTTTGGAGGATTTGGTTTGATTCAATGACTCGCCTATGAGAGACTCATACAAAACTCGATACAGACATCATGCACTAATTCAAAACGCCGCGCTGAAGCGCATATATGCCCGGAAATATTTTGGCCTGTACTGGTATGCTATTCTATATTATTTTTTTAAGGTTGTCCATATTTTGCCACAACATTCAGAGTTTAAAATTCGACCATTACATATATGTCAAAGATATCCCTAAAAAATAATGACAGAGCATCACATTAGTCCTGGGCTGTCTTAAAGAAGAATTGAAATTTTAATGTCGACTCAACACTCAACACTCAACACTCTTTCAGCTGTTCGAACATAAAGACGTAAAAAGGAGAAAACCATTAGCGGAGCTGAATTCAATCCCTGAATGTAAGAAATCACAAATTCCTACTTTATCAAAATATTGAAGACGCCCGCACAAGTATCTAAATGAAAACATAATCTTAAAATTCAAGATATCTCATAATGCACCTACGTTCTATTTTTAATTCGCTGACGTCGACTTGAAATGCACCAAGCATGAGCATATTCTGCATCAGGTAGCTAGATAGCTCGGTCTCTATGCGCTGTAGAGCGTCGGGGTTCCTGTCTCCAGGGCTGATGACGTAATCAACCCACGTGCCTCGCTCCTCCTGGGCGGGTCTTTGAAAGAAAAGAGACAATAAAACTGTAAAAACAGAATTAAGTGATATCTGTACAGCGATTTAACACAAAGGTCACTGAAGTCAACTTCAGCTTACAAAAAGGACTGAGGAATTAGACTATCTAAGTTTTAAATCAAGTCATTAAATTAATTTTGTTCAGATTTCGATGGAAAGACAGAGAGAGAAAAAAACAGGGAGAGAGAGAGAGAGAGAGAGAGAGAGAGAGAGAGGTGGCGTTGGAATTTAGCCGATGTATTTACCTGAAATTGGTCACTGCAATCTTCCCATCTGGCAATATTTTGAGCAACACTGCTCCAAGCTGTTAAAGGAAAAGTTCTAGTTCATTGCGACAGCGACAACGTGGCAATTTCATTGTACGAACCCAGCTAAACGCCGGACGATAAACGGAAGTTGTCGAGAACTGAAAATGTGTCCTCAGTCACATCCAAACAGTGACTCTAGCACGACAGATTTCACTACAAAAAGCTTTCAAGTCCTGATATCAAGTGGTAATATGGGGCATGCCTTTTATTTTTATTTTTTTAAATTGTTTGTAGCATGAAAAAGCCGCACACGCACACACAAACACACACGCGCACACACAAACACACACACTTACAAAAAAACTTACAAGATTCTCGAGCTTCTTTTTAAGAAATTGGTAAAGTTTTGACTTTGGATTTTTCAGCCCCTCTTTGAAAAACTGATTGACGATCCTCATGGAACAATTCGCAGCTTTGCCTTTCATGTGGTCATCAACTACAACAATAAAATGACCAATCAAGAAGCTGGCATATTTATTTTTGAAAATTACCATAGCCTAAATTTTTAGCTCAGAGAACTCGTCCTTCAAAGTCAACTGGATTTGTCATTTTTCTTAAAAATACTATATGTTTTGGAGTACTCAGAAACTGTGATTCTGTCATGATTGTATTGTATATATATGCTCAAGTATACTGTATTTCTATTCTTTGTAAAATACAGAAGTGTTTTCTTGACGATTATCATTTTAAAAGTACAACTTCTATTTCCAGTTGGAGTGGCGTTCTCATTTAACTGCACCGTTTTGTTTCGTAAAATACAGCCAGCTGTCCACCCCCACCCGCCTCCATTGCAAGGTACGACCTAAAGTCACGGAAGAAGAGTTCAATCTCTCCTGGCCTTCCCTGTCTTCCGGATGCGCTTCCTTAGCCTTCAGTGCTGCCATCTGCGAATTAACCACGTCATCCCTGTACGCTTCAAGACCATTCCTGTAAGCCTCGACCTCCACTTTTCCTGGTCCAACTGACACAATATTTTTAAAAAATCTTAAATGCAATCATGTAAACAGTTTCATTTTCCAAAGATAAGAAACTATCCACTGTATATTCCCCATTTGTAGTTTGGACGAAAGTTTAAAGTAATGTTAAACTCCAGTGTAAAATGTGAATATGTGTAGTACGAACTTAACTCGTGATTATAATCTTTTTGATTTATCAAAAATCACCACGATTTGTGAAATTTCTGACCTATGTACGAAACCATAACGTATACTTAGTGCTTTTCCGAAATCTGGATAACATAAATTCGACGTCGCGATGAAACGAGTTTGAATAACGATCAATTTCTGCCGGGAACGCCGAAACAATGACGTGATATTATTCTAACAAAATGATGTCTTCTGTAGATTCTCACCTGTGAAATAGAGCGGCACAGTAACACCCCAGACCAGCAGCAGAAGAATAATGGCGACAACGGAGAGGCGACAGCAGAAAGCTGATCTCTCGGCCGCGTACATCTCCCGGGGAAGCAAGGAGCGAGTACTGCACGAGCTGGAACCCGGGTAGGAGAGTCCGTAGCCGGCGCTAGAAAACGGCAGTTTCTGAAGACTGTGTGTAACATCCGGGTAAATATGTAGACAAGTAACAGCGTATAAACGGTAACGGAAGTGTAGAATCAACCGTCAAAGTGGGACCACCCCACAAAACGGGTCCCTTTTCAATAGCCCAAATTTAGTCCACATTTAAAAAAGAAACCTTGCAAATAGGAATACCCCAGAAATCAGATCACTGCAGTTCTTTCCTGCCGGACCTGTTTCAAAGGTTTATATGGGTATAGTAAATTAGCGGAGTTAAAATCTCTCTTTGGGGTTTAATGACAGGAGATCGTTTTCCAAGGAGGTCTCATATCCAATTAGAATAGATATGAATCAAAACAGGACCGAAGAAAAGCGGTCTCATTTACAGGGTTCCAGGGTTCTGGCAGATATACCGCGCAAAAACAAACCAGGGGAATAATACTGAGGATTTTCAATGTTACAATAACTGTTTGCTTTTAATAGTAAGAAATTATTGTCGGTTATTTTTAACTGGGCATGCCTACAATGGGAAATGTGATGAATACAAGTAGCATGTGCTCAAGATTCGTTGTATTACTTTATAAACATGATAAGAAGTAAGCAAGCACAAAAATAGGGACCTTACCTGAAGCCTTTTGTGGTCGCGGGTTCATTCATTCTGTAGTTATAAAGGCTGTGTGTGTCAACCTTGGAGAGTATCGTGTCAAGGTCATTCATTCCGTTCCTTGTACCCGGGCTCCACGTGCTCATTATTCCCGCCTTTTGATTGGATAAATTTTTTTGTTTTGCATTTGTTCAGATATAAACAAGTATCCGTTTGTTCCAAGTCTGTGGTATCAAGGCTGTATTTACTCCTTCGTTACGACCATACACATCACATAACATATATATATTTTCTACTCTCAGTTTCTTGATTTATTGTACATACAGTAGATTTCATAAATCGCAGGTAATTATTCAAATTAGTTAATCGGAAAAACATGCGTTAAATTAAGGATTGTTCCAATTACTACATCACCTGTCAGTTATACACTGCACGCAATGCCAACCGATACCGTCCGCGAACTCACTTGCGGCAGGGGGTGGGGGGGGGGGGGGGGAGGTCGCCACACCAGATGGCGCACCGGCCACAGGTTGGTCATGTGTTGTCACGCGCCCTGTATATACTTTTTTATGTGACCTTTAACGAGCAACAAATGCTTGCTAGGCGTGTTTAACTTGGTAGACGAGTCATACACTTGACATGTCTACTTCTCTCTAAAGTTTATGGTGACTTTACGTGTGCACATCAAAGTTATGTGAATTTTGGTGTATTACTTGCAAACTACACTCGGGTAACCAAATTTTATTACTGGAAGTTGACCATTTTAAGGGAGGCAACTGTAACTTACAGTTCACTTTAAACGAATTCAAAATTTTTTTTTGAAACTGGGCATAAGGATGCAATACATAAGGTCACAATATACAGGATTGTTTCTTTTTATTAAATGTCCATTTAAGATATTATAAATATTTTAGACGGTTTTAATGGAAACCACAACTTATCCAAAGACAATTGATCCAGCGACAATTGATCTATGCCTTGCAGTTTCCCCAGTGTCTTTTCCGGACCTCGCATATATTTTGCTGGAACAAAATTTATACAGTACGCTTTACTGTTTAAGAGAAGTAAGGTTAAACATCCACATTGGTAATATGTCATCGAACCACCCTATGCCAATATACATGCTATAAAATTTCTAACTGATTTCTCAAGATGTTTATTTCAAGAAAATAGACAAGTATGAAGATTAAAGCTATGTGTCATCTTCACTTTACTGGCACATTGAGACAACAGTGAGTCAGCGTTGCGTGGAAGTTATTCCACGACATCTTCTTGTTGATTGTGGAAAGTTTTCCTGGTGGAGACTGTGTTGGGTGGGGGAGGGGGGAGGAGGGGAGGCAAAACTCCTCATGTATTAGGCCTATGATGGTCACCCGCTTGCTCCTGAGACATTTGATAAGTGAATGACGTCTTTGCTGTTTGCAATTAATGTGAGTCTGCAAGTGTTTGTGAACTGAAATAGAAGTTTAGATATAAATCATGATCTGGCCTACTTTGAGCGCTTCTGATGGGAGAGTCGGGGAGGGGGGGAGAGGTTTTAATTACATAGTTTGCACACGGCTTTCGTGAGAATTGCAATTCCACGATACCCTCTCACAGTGCGCCATATTTTCAATAATCAGTGATGAAGGGGGCACTCGATGCCCCACACAAGGATAACCGCAAGAAATGACAACGAAGTTGCCCTGTTATTGGTTGGCCGGGACCATGGCTGGAACAGCAATGCTTAACCAGATTTCTCCAGAAAATCTACATGTGGGGATTTGACAGAGGACAGGCTTTTTCGCCTTAATGTAGCTTTGAACTAAACTTTTATGTGAAATACAGAATTGGTAACTTTTAACCAAATTAACTGGTGTTTATATTCACTAACATATTGGTAAATAACGTAGACGCAGAATTCATTCACCTGCACCAGTCAAATGGGTAAGGGGCCAACGACTGACGACCACAAAGCTATACCATGATTTATATCTAAATTTCCTTTTCAGTTCAAAAGTACAATGGTACAATGGTCAAAACCAGAGCTTATGGAAAAACGAAAATGTAAATATAGAGGAAGTAAACTACTACTTACCTATGGAGTAGTGATTTGTTTGGGGGGGAAGTAGTTGACCGGAATGTTGTAGATAGCTTGACGGGCTCAGTGAACTGAAATGCCTTGTGGCGCTGTTTTCGGTGTTCAGTTGATTTGCGGTCACTGCTGTAAACCCGTGAAGAGGAACACATCTTTCTGTATTTACAAGCTAACACCTACTAGCCGTGAAAATTACAAATGCTAAATCCACACTTCGGGTGGACAGGATTCATCTCAGACTAAAGGCAGAGTGATAAATAAGTCCATTGGAAAAGTCAGGGGTCGGCAGGATAGCGTGTGCTTAGAATACGAGGCAGAAAAGCCCAGTTACCACTCTCTCCTTATTGACTATACAGTCCTTTCTCTAAAATGGTTAAATTAACCCATCTTTTTGCAACTTAATCAAATATCACATGTTATTGTAAGTATAGATGCTGCACTGTTAATAACGAAAATTGAATTAGTAAAGATTGCAAGACCGTGTATCTATTATTAACAGGGCCTTTTCTCCAAAGTGACCAACTTTATCCATCCTTATATAGACTATTCTAAAATCGAATGCGCAGAGATTTGGAAGACCAATAAATGCATAGACCGATTTAATCTATCCTCATGTATGTTAATCTAATATATTTCCTCTTTCTACTCTATTCCTTTTCTTGTATCGACGTTGAAAGCCGGTGGGACATGCTCAAAGAGTTAAAGAAATTATAAGAAGGTAGAATAAGTTGTTGAAGTAAGAAATACGAAGGAGTGGCTTTACCTCTGGGTCTGTTACTCTTCATATAGTTTACTTGTTTTGTATTATGAAAAACTTAGCAATAGCCGTTTCCTTCTTCTACTATCTTCTATGTATCTGGTAAAAAAGAAAATAGAAATACAGAAGAACCTATGCGGAAACCTGACAAAATGAACTACTATAAACTGAGTATGGGTAACGTATCTCTGGAAACTTATAGGCAATCTGTGCAAAACAGGACAGTCAAAACAGAGCGACAAAGGCAGGGAGACTGGTTGAGCATGTCCACGAAGAACGCGTATATTCATCCAAACTACGCAGCGCTAGACAGCGCCGCAAGCAATCCAACGGCTAGGGAATCAAAGCAGCCGCCAAATCTCTAAAATGGAAACAAAAAAGGCCATAATTCATTCCTTTTATAGAAGATGTTGGCAGTGGACATAGACACAACAACCAGAACCTTGACATTGCCGGAATGCGATCTGGGCTGACAAAACCATCCCTTAAAATTGGTCGACGTGTCTTATAGTGATGTCGCGTATCTACAAAAACGGACGCTGCTTATCTACAAAACTGCTATAAATGGCGAAAGGTCACATAGCTGTCAATACCCGCAAGTGGCTGCCAGTAAGAATAACAACAGACATTGACCGGATGCTAAGAGAGGAGCAAGCAGGGTCATGAAAAGCAGGCTAGATCACAGCATCTCCCTCACACCACCATTGACAATCCTATGGACAATCGCCTTTTACTAATGTTCGGAATAAAAGGCCCGTTTATGTTAATAGAAACGCATTCTGGATAATTGTGAGGTCCCGTGGAATACCAAACAAACCATTTTGTTCTACAAACACGTCGAATGCAGTCTCATGTTGAACAACAACATAAAAGAATATTTCAAATTTAATCTGAAGTAAGACAGGCTATATCTCCTCAACAATCATATTCTACCTTACTGCTGGCTGTATTATGTGAAATACAAAACGGAGAAGCGAAGAAGTATACAGCGGAACCTCTTCTGTCAATTGGAACTGGTACTTTGCCCTGCAAAACTTTACTACTATGCAAAACATTTTATGTGATTTCAGTGGTACCAAGACCAAAGTTATGACAATTGGAAAACGCTGACTAAACGGAAAATAGCTTATATTGCTAGCCATATCAGTAAAGACAACGGTGCTCAAAATGACATAGGGTCACGTTTGGAAAAAAACTTGTGATGTGTACGTGTGCTTTATTTTTATGACAAAGGCAGTAATTCTACATGTTCTTGTAAAACAAAATCATTTTTATTGAAGTGTTGTTGAATGCTTTGTTCGTTCAAAAAACAATAGTTATTCCTTTGCATTTGGCAGATATGTTAATATTTCAAGCTTTGTCCACACTATTTTTTTCTAGTTATCAATGTTAGACAGAGACAGTAATTCTACTTGTTCTTGTAAAACAAAAACAAACACGTGCAAGGTACAACGTGCTTAACCAACGCCGTATTTTATTGAAGTGTTGCTAAATGCTTTGTTCCTTCAGAAACAATAGTTTTTCTTTGTATTTGGGGCATTTGTTAATATTTCAAGCTTTACCCATATAATTTTTTTCTTTCTTTATCAATGTTAGACTTTTGGAAGCTATAACACAGTGCAAACAAGTATGCCCATACTGACTCTTGCTACTTGGTCAAAGTGGTTCTCAATTTTGGTCATGATTTTATGATAAAAAGCAAAATTGATTGGAAAATTCCAGACGAGTAACGACAGGAGTGTGGTCCTTAAATAATAGATTTGTATAATGTATGTTGACACAGTTTTCCACTATTTGTTTTTATAAAAACTACTCAAGTATTTAAAAAATAAGAAATTCGAAGCGTTCCTATGTATTTTTGGATATTTAGTTTATTTATCCTGATTAACTATCCATTATCCATTGGCCCTGTTTTAAGTCCTCTGTTTTGGCAAAGCCAGAACTTCGAAAAGTGTGTTGCTCGTTTAAAAGTGAAATTGTTTCGGCTTTTCTGCGTAGCTCTGTATGTGCTAACATTTACTGACCCTCTGACTTACATTTACGAGATCATCAGCGTATAATATGTGATTTGCGATACAGTTACAGACCGAACATCAGCAGTGTAGAAGCAAGAGTTCTGGAACAGGAAGCGACGTCATTCTGATGTCATTTCCTGTTCCAGAACTCTTGTTTGAGTCACGTGATCAACCCCCCCCCCCCACCAGACGGCTTAACCCTAACCCTAGAACATGAAACATTGAATGTGTGCACTATGACCTTATATGGCATGTTTACCAGAGCATTCTGGTTAAGTCCTCTATGAAAAATTGAATATGTGCACTATGACCTTATATGGCATGTTTACCAGATCATTCTGGTTAAGTTCTCTATGAAACATTGAATATGTGTACTATGACCTTATATGGTATATTCTCTATAGCGTAGTTTGCAGAGCATAGGACGCGTGGTCGGAAGGTTGGTGGTTCGATCCTAGGTATGAACGGCATAACCCTAGACCATACTATGTGACTATGTGACTATATGACCCACCTGGATATACTAGTGCCGACGCCACCCCCCCCCCCCTTGTATATACTATGTGCCGACCCCCGTCAACCACTAGGACATATTATTCCCGCCCCCCCCCCCCCCTAGGAAAGCAAAATTCGGCAAATGAGCAAAAGGACAACTTTGGCGAAGTCCGAGTGGTATAAAAGGAGGCGCGAAACCAGTTTCCAGCCAGTGATGCAACAACAATGGCAGCCAGTTCGGGTAAGTTGTCATAGGCTATTTGCATAGGTAGCTATAACTTTCGTTATGTTCATATGCACATGTGGCTAAATGCATATTTTTTCACCTTAAAATTTTAACTTTTAAAAAATAACTAGTTTTGGCATAAAGTGGTCATAGGTATTTGCAGATGTGGCTGTAAGCATAATTTTTCACTTCAAAATTTTAACTTTAAAAAAGTGAAAAAAGTAGATAACTTTCGTCATGTTCAACCGAGTTGAATGAAATTTTTATCAGTTTGATCAGTTTTATGTCTAGTTTTTACATAATGTTGTCATAGGCTATTTGCATATCTGGCTATAAACTGTTTCATCCCATTTTTTGTGAGAAGAGCAGACCATTCAAACATGTATTGAATGGTAAGCCCATTCAAACATGTGGTCGAATGGCAAGCCCATTCAAAGACGTGTTCGAATTATTTTTGAAGCATATTACGTCATGATATTGTTCAACAAGTTGTTCAACAAGCTGTTGTTCTACATGTTGAACATGTTGTTCAACAAGTTCAACATGTTGTTGAACATGTTCAACATGTTGTTGAATAAGTTGAACATGTTCAACATGTTGTTCTTGAATATGTTCAACATGTTCAACATGATGTTCAACAAGTTGAACATGTTCAACATGTTGTTCAACAAATTGTTGTTGTATATAAGGCTATATTTAAAGACTTTTCATCATTTGAAAAGCGTATGTTGAACCGAAAGAATGCATAAATGCAACATTTTTTTGAAATCTTACAATTAGCAAAAAGTCTTAAAAGGCTTTTAAAGGATTCTCACACTTCAGTAGATGAAGAATGGGATGTGCAAAACCCTGCAAAACCACCTATCACTGAAACTTCAGATGAGTCTTCTATGGGAAGTCAAAGCGTCAACATGACTGACATTAGTGCACATGCTTGTACAGAATGTGGTGCGTTATACAACAGTGAAGAAGCTTTGTTCAAACATAGGGAGCAGTGTGATGAGAGTGTTGATGACAGCAGTTCAGACAGTGAATCAGAAATAGACTCTGTTTGGTATGATATGGTTCAAGAAGTCTACGATGAATATGATGACAAATTTAAAGAAAATGGTTTAGAATATGAAGAACAAGTGCTTAATGATGCGCGTGAAATAGCAAATGATGACCTTCGACCCATTTATAAGCATAGACTAAAAAACTGTTTATGGGACTATTCAAATATACCCAACGTCTAGAGCAAATCCAACATTATTAAAAGATTTTAGAGGACTTTAATTACTTTGTTCATGAAAAACATTATGAGTATTCAAAGGCACTAAAGGCGGCTATAAGGAAAAACAATACATTTTTGAAGAGCTACTAGATAAGGAGGAGGAGAAGGATGACAGCAGTGATGAAGAAAGTGACGTGGACAGTGAGGTGCAACAGAGTGAAACAGATGGCGAAAAATAGATTTATATGACTAAACTTTATAATAGAGCCTTATAAATCAACAAATGTTGCAATATTTTATTAACTTAAGCGTTGTGTATTTAAATGTATTAATATCTGTCTTGCTTTTGATGTTAAACATATGAAGTCGTAACAGACTAAGGTGTCTGACGCAGCGTTAATTCGCCCGTAAACCATATATCATATATCATATATTATGGTGAAGTATTGTATTACCATATATTATAGTCAAGTATTGTATGAGAAAAATAAAAAGTTGAAAAACATCATATGTGTTTTTTATTGAATGATGCACAATTATGATAAAAGCAAAAATATTTTTAAAACATGTTATGTTATTACATGCAACATATGAACCCACTCACAAGAACTTATAAGTTTGCAAATGTTATAAAAACTGACTTAAAATCAACATAGATTGATAATGTTAATTCATTTCATAGTCTACTTATTAAGCTTAAAGACAATTTTATTTGAACTACATATCAAATGTACATGTCCATTTGGGTCAAAGCTAAATTTCAAGTTCTTTCCAAGCCTCTAAAACTTCGCTCAAATGTTCAGCACTGAGGGTGATGAAATCATAGCAGCCACTAAGCTCGTCATACTGTTGAAACTGT
Source organism: Protula sp. h YS-2021 (assembly GCA_949752745.1). NCBI lineage: Eukaryota > Metazoa > Annelida > Polychaeta > Sabellida > Serpulidae > Protula > Protula sp. h YS-2021. The sequence continues at coordinate 14,366,688 of OX457026.1, forward strand.
ATACAGCATTCACCGTCTCGCTCAATGACTTTGACATAAAGATTTTCAGAGACTTGTAGATGAAATCCTGGTTTGGTAAAGATTCAAAATAATCCTTCACCACAGCTTGATCTTCAGAAGATAAGATAATGTAAGTTCCAGATGACTAGATCACCCTAGTGATCTAGAGATAGTTTCACGTTTGAATTGATGATGATAAATGAGTTCTACTCAACCATCTTCTGACAGTTACTGCATTTATACACATCAGTTTTCTGAAGCATGAAATCCACTGACGTCATTTGCTTCTTCAGCATTTGTCAGATGTATGATCTGTAATATATACACGAATGTGAACCTTCACTTTCTGTTGATATTTCGCCAATTTAATATATATTTCTCCATTATTGGGTATCATAACCGGTAAATCGTCTACACTCATCTTCTTCATGGACTTTGTAGACAGCAGCTTTACGCTCAGGTTTTCGCTTCATTTTAGGCTCTGTCTTAATTTTTCGCTTTTTACACGGCAATTTCGTAGCTGGTAACTCATCTCTTTTTATCTTTCTTTTTATCTTTCTGGTCGCCTTTGACGCTGCTGCATTGATAGTGACTTCACCTCAGACTTTTCAGTGGGCATTGCCTTAGTCTTTTCTGCAGGTATTGTCTCAGGCATTGTCTCAGACTTTTCTACAGGCATTGTCATAGATGGTAGTTGTTGTTCACTGACTGCAGACATGTTCACTCTTCAGTATATTGATACAAAATGTTTGCTACGTTCGAGGGCGGGTACCGTTTATGCTCTATAGGGAGATTTCACACTATGTCCTAATATGTTCAGGAATAACTTTGTGGTCATTTGTAAGATTTCAAACAAATGTTGCATTTTTACATCCTTTCGGTTAAACATACACTTTTCAATTGAGAATTGAAAAAGTCTTTAAACATAGCCTTATATACAACAACTTATTGAACAACATGTTTAACATGTTCAACTTGTTGAACAACATGTTCAACATGTTCAACAAAAACATGTTTAACATGTTGAACAACAGCTTTATGAATAACTTGTTGAGCAATACCATGACGTAACATGTTTCAAAAATAATTCGAACACGTCTTTAAATGGGCTTGCCATTCGACCACATGTTTGAATGAGCTTGCCATTCAAACATATATTTGAATGGTGTGCTCTTTTCACCAAAAATGGGATGAAACAGCTTATAGCCAGATATACAAATAGCCTATGACAACACTATGTAAAAACTAGACATAAAACTGGATCAAACTGTAAAATTTTCTTTCAAATCGGTTGAACATGACGAACGTTATCTACTTTTTCAGTTTTTTAAAGTTAAAATTGTTGAGGTGAAACGATTGTGCTTACAGCCACTTATGCAAATGGCCTATGACCACTTTATGTCAAAACTAGATAGAAAACTGAATCAAACGGTAAAATTTTCATTCTAGTAGACTATACATAACGACAGTTATCTACTTTTTTTACTTTTTTTTAATTTTAAAATTTCTAGATGAAAAATTGTGCTCACAGTCACCTGTGCAAATAGCCTATGACAACTTTATTTTAAAACTATGCATATAACTGAATCAAAACGGTAAAATTTTCGTTCAAATCGGTTGAACATAACGAAAGTTATAGTCACCTATGCAAATAGCCTATTACAACTTACCGAACTGGCTGACATTCAATGTTTCATGGCCTAGGGTAAGGGTTAAGCTGTCTAGAGGGGGGTGGTCACGTGACTAAACCAACAATTCTGGAACAGGTAGTGACGTCTGAATCACGTCACTTCCTGTTCCAGAACTCTTGTTTCTACACTACTGATGTTTAGTGGGTAGCTGTATCGTAAATCACATTTTATACGCTGATGATCTCGTTTTTGATTTCTTCTTCACTAGGATTGCAAAAATTAGTAGAAATATGTAGTAGCAGCATTGAAGAGTTAGATATTGTATTCAATGATAAAAAGACGAAGTGCATGGTATTTAGGTAAAAAAATTATAAACAGTACAAGTTTTGCAAGATAAAATTACATGGTAAAGAGGTTTATTAGTGTTTAGATTTTAAGTACTTTAGACACATACTATGTGAGTCTTTGAGTGACACCGATGATATAAAAAGAGAAACTCGTGCTATATATCAAAGGGATAACATGTTAGTTAACAGATTTTGTTATTGTACCAACGGTGTAAAATGTATACTTTTCCAAATATGTATCTCAAATTAATGTATGAGTCAATTCTGATGTATATATGATGCAAATGTGTGTCAAAAATTCAGAGTAACATGCAATAATATATTCTATACATTCATGACCTTAGATAAAAGATGCAATATTAGTTATGAATATTACAACATAATGTTCCTAACTGTGAAACTGTGCTGGAAAATGTTGTTATAATATATTAAACCGATTGAAACAGTCAGAAAATTTGATACTTAAAAGCATATGTATTGTGACCTCTATGCTGCAATGAGAAAGAGAAATGTTAACTAATATGGACCCAGAGTCTAAGTAAATAATGAATAGATAAATTAAATAAATAAAATGTCAAAAATAAAAAAAAACAAAAAACAAAAGAAAAACCCATTTTAACTTTTAAATTGAAGGTACTGTTTAGTGTATCTCAGTAAAAGGCATGCACTTTGTAACCTGGTAAAAAGTGCACCTTTTCCATCTCTTCTACATCTCATTTAATACAGGAAGAGTTGCGCTTTTCACTTCTTTTCCACCCTAACTGGGGTAGTAATACCAATCCATTATCGGCGTCCTCAAGCGACACCGTCGTAGTACTGCCGGTTCCTCAGATGCAGTACTGCGAGAGTGGCGACAATACGACTGTGTCTGCAAATAGCCCAAATGGCGAGTGTTGAAGGAGGACTGGATAAAAACGAGGATGTACTTAAGTATTTGCGTGGAGAGATGACATTTTCAGAGTGGGAGGCAACGAAGAAAACTTCGCAGGTATTAAGCGTTAATGGTACACCATGCATATGTTTTCTTTAGCTTTAGTAAATTGAACGTGGTATAGAGCGATAATACGGAGCCATGGTGAGCCAAATCACAGTTTAACTTTAAGCGTTCCGAATAAGGCCACATTCTCTTAGACCGTCTCGAAAAATTAACAGGCTCTCGGAAAATCGGTAGGTGTTCTTTTGGATAATTTCTCGTTATTTAGAGACACGTTTTGTCTCGGAAGATTTCCCTGGAGAAGGTCAGATGCAAGATGGCGGAAATGTAAACAAAGGCATTTATACAACTTATTTGCCAAAATGCGTATGAATTATAAAAATTTGAGAGTAGTAATTTAGTTCAAGAAAAATTTTAGACGTGATTGCACTACCAGTAACCTAGATTGAATCCGCCTGTGCCTGTAGCATCGCCACCTCCCGAAAACAACAATTATCCCAGAAACAATATTTTTGGCCGAACCTCCCGACAACTGCCATTGGTTCTCGAATGCAAAATGCTGAGCTTCTATAAGAAAACTGTTAGTATACACATTTGAAGTCAGGTTTATGCTCACATTTACCCAGATAGCAGACAGGCGTTGGCCCTATGTAGGGCCAACGTCGTTTTTTGCCTACGGTCTACGTAGGCCCAATGTAAGTTGCCTACGTAGGCCCGACGTAGTTTTGCTCATCGGCCCTACGTAGGCCCGATAAATAGACCCTACGTTGGCCCAATGTAGTTTGTGCCTACGTTGCCTATGCTTGACCTACGTAGGTCGGATGTAACGTTCCTACATAGGCCCGACTTAGTTCTTGTTATTAATTAGTCAAGTAATAATCATTAATCTACAAGTCATCTAGACATTGAAACTGGGACAAAGATCAGTTCCATGTCTACTTCTCTATTATGATAAGAAAAAACACATCGCGCCTCTTCAAAATGTAATTTGAACCTACTCAATCTGGTATTTTTACTCAGCATCATTAAAATGGCGGCGTTTCCGGTGAGCGATATTGTGCTCAAAATCTATGATAGACTTACAATGTAGTTCCTCCGTTGGGCCGCCCGAGGCCAGCCTACGTAGGGTAAGAATCGAAGGACCTACATAGGCCGACGTAGGAAAACCTATGCCTACGGTTCCTACATTGAGCCTTCGGAGCCCTACGTAGGAGCTACGTATGTGTGCTATCCGGGTATAGTTCTTAGAAGTCATTTTGAAAAGCAAATTCATAGTCTTACAGTTTGCACTTAAAATTTATATTTCGGGATGATAGAATAAAGTGGCGAGTTACACCTGGAAAATCCTGCCCGAAAAATATACATCAGCCTGGCATTTTCGTAATTCATGACATTTTATTTCGCGCATAACAGAAAACTTGTGTAAAATCCTGTATTTGTTACATACAAAGGCATATCCGGATCGCGTCTAAAACACGACAGTTATTGCGCAAAAACAATTGAAAAGTGGCGAACGATCCTAGGTTACTGGTAGGTATAGTGACATACAAGAGGGCCCAGAGGTTTAACCTCAATGACTATAGGTTGAGCTCGAATCTGTAACACCGTTGGTACTGCTCAAGTGGTTGAGATGTTATTGGGTAAAACAGATCACATTTAAACCAATGCCCCAACAAACGATTGTCACAGGATATATTTCTGATCATATGAATTGCATATTTATCTGAAATAAGCACAAAATAACTAGATTTGAGCTTTTTATTTCTCGACTTTTTGAGACGTGTTCTTTTGGACGGTGGCTCTGGGGCTTCTCTGGCCTGTTTAGTGGATTCTCAGTTTCCTGAGAGGTCCAAAAGAATGTGGCCTAAGCCTAATCACACTTTGGATGCTTCAAACAAAACGCGCAAGAATTTCGACTGCAAGGGAACCGGACAAAAATAAAGAAACGATAGAAGAAAAATAGTAAAGGAACAGCTCATACTCGGAACACAAGAAATTAAAATTTAAAACAGTTAAAACTTCAGATAATTTAAAAAATAGGACACTGGTTGTTAAAATACGATTGCTCTTTGATGCAGGTAATTTGACAGTTAGGCGAAATCTCATTTTTTTTTCATTTTTACCTGGTTAGTTTGTATTCGAAACGCAGAATTCTTGCGCAGTATATTCGGAACGCTGGAAGTGTAATTTGGCTTCTAAAACGGACCGAAATTCTGCGTTTTCATGACTAACCTACCGGGCAGAACTTGAAAGAAGTTATAGAAAAATTTCGCCTAAATGTCAAATTTATCTTGCATCAAATTATGTTATTTTAAAAACTTATTAAAAGTTCTAACAAATGATTTCAATTTCTTTGATGTTCAAAGTATGAGCTGTTTTTGCGATAATTCTTCTATCATTCCTTTTATTTTTAGTCTGTTCCCTTGCAGTTGAAATTGTGAATTCTAGCGCATTTTAATTTGAGACAAAGGTCAACGGTTTAGGAGTAATGAGTAGTTCTTCCACAATTCACTGGCCAAAAGTATTTTTGCCATACAAAAAACAAACGCGGTTTTTTCACCTTGGTAAAAACCAGGGTTGCAGAGTTTTTGACGGTGGATTTTACTATGTTTAATCAGGGCTGATATGATTTAAATCAAGTGATTAAAATCATGATTTAAATCAACGTAAAAAAAAAAATCCGCAACGTCCACAATGATCCTATAGTGGCATCAAGCGTGCAAGCTGATGGGAAACATTTTTCCTAGACAGCGTTGATACAAATGAACAGAAAGAAAGGAGTCAGTATCGAGGAAATTAAGAAAATAATGACTGAACTATCTGAAAATAAATCATGCGGGAATGACCGAATTAATGCGGAACATCTAAAATATGCATCAAATAGACTGATACCTTTACTAGACAAATACTAGACAGAAAAGGTGTGCCGGGGTATATATTACGACTGATTATATACTGGTATGAAAATCAACTTTTTTTTGTATTAAATGGTGTGACACGATTTCGCAATCATTTCGTGTATCAAATGGAGTAAGACAAGGAGGTATATTGTCACCACACTTTTTCAACGTTTATATAGATGAACTTAGTGATACTTTAAGGAAATGCAAGACTGGATGTTGTATAAACGAAGTACTTTTAAATCATATAATATATGCAGATGATATGGCACTTATTGCACCTTCTGTCAAAGGATTGAAATGTTTGCTAAGATTGTGTGAAAATATAGCTAATGTGAAAAGTTATGGCACAAATATGTATGCATCGCATCTCTGGCATTCGTATAAGAAAGTGACTATAAGAAAACTACAAACAGCATATCATAATATATTGAAACAATTTATGGGTTTAACAAAATATGACAGTATAAGTATGACTTGTAGCTTCTTCAGTGTCAAATCGTGCATGTCTGTGATGAGAAATTTTATATATAAATTCATGCAACGTTTGAGTAATTCACCAAATGCAATAATAAAGAATATTCTTCAGACCAGTGTGCAGCACACATCTAACATTTGGAAACATATGTATAAAGAATTATATGTCTATTATATATATATATATATATATATATATATTATATGTATACATATTACAGTAAATCTGTGTAATCAGTAAATTCACGTAATTCCTAAAACTTTTAGGAAATACGTGAAATTACTGTCGGGGCCAGGAATTACGCGAAATTCCTAAAATCTTCAGGAATTTCATGTATTTACTGTTTTCAAGGGTGTTTTATTTCACAAATTTCCTAAACCTCAGTTAGTAAATATGCGTAATTAAAGTCGAACAAAGTTAAACGATGGCAAAAACTGGAGGAACACGCTTACATGAACTTAGCTTGTCATAGATTATTTCGACCTTTGTGAGTCCTTTTTATCTTGAATTGCAATTCGTGAACTCACTCACATAAGGTGACATTTGGTGTCATTTTGGTGTCATTTGCCGGAGATGGAATTACATATTGAAACCTTTGTTTTCATCTCGAATTGCAAATGTTACAATTTGTGCACTCACTCACTTGAGGTGAGATTTGGTGTCATTTGCCGGAGATGGAATTACATATTGAGACCTTTGCTTTCATCTCCAATTATTGTTAGTATTGTGATTTAAAACTTGAAAGGGGATTATATGGAGGGCAGGGTTTTGTTAAATGCAACTGCGTGGGCAGCAAACGATGTGAAGCGAACAGGTGTAAATGTTTCAAAAACAAAGTAAAATGTAAAAGCAGATGTCACAGCAGTTTGGCATGCAAAAATAAACAAGCATGTCCAAGGACATGACCCAGCCGAGTTACCAAACAAGGAAAGAGAGAAAAACTCTGAACCGAATACTATTAGGCCAAAAAATGAAGAACTCTGTTTCTGAACGTAACTTTTTCATAATTTTAATACACAAAAACGAGTTTTTGGAATCTACCTGAAAAGGGATGTTGGAGTGGTTGGGTTTTGACGATTCACGTATTTACCGACATTTACACAATTTTACAAAATTTTGAAAATTCCACCATTTCGGCATTTTTTTTATCATTTGCGAAAAAAAGCAAAGTCCAGGTGGAGAAGCGCCTAAGAAACTTTCGATAAAATTTTTTGAACTATTTGAAAAAGACAGAGAGAAATGAATGGTTTGACAATTCAGTTATTTACTACCATTTATTTCAGTTTTTGCCAAACTTCAAAGTTCAGCCATTTCGTCAGTTTTTGGCGAACCGCGAAAAAAGAAATAGCCTGGTAGGCGAACCCCTGAGGAACATGCCTGCGTAACATCTAAACGATTGGAGTTAAACTGTAGGAGGAGTAGCATTTTAAAAATGGATCAAAACGGGCTCAAAAAAAGCCTCCAATTTGTCAGTTTTTCGTCAATCGTCAAAAAAAAAAGTAATAGCCAGGCGAGGGACCATCAAGGGAACATTCCTGCTCAATATTAAAACGATTGCAACAAAACTGTAGGAGGAGTAGCATTTTAAAGAAAAGGTTTAACATACGCACAAACATTCAAGCCCCCTATAGTGATACGACTAACCAGTCCGACAAAGTCCCCTGGGTTAATTGAGCTCATATCAGCATTTGCTATCAGTAAAGACATGTGTTTCCGTATTTGAAACATTGTTAGAAATCTATTTGACTATGATGCGTTTGTTTTGATTTGAGTAAAGACATATATTTTGTATTCGATTTGAGTGAAGACATGCATTCCGTACTTGATTTGAGTAAAGACGTGCATTCTGTATTTGAAACCATGGTAGAAGCGATGTATTTGATCAGTGCATTGTTGATTCAAGTCTTGAGGTTTATTAAATAAATGCTAACACATTGTTTTTGTTTAATTCACAGTTTAGTAATTTCGTGTAATTACTGACCTCCTGTTTCAGTTATTACATGAAATTCCTGCAGATTTTAGGAATTTCGCGTAATTCCTTGCCCCTACAGTAATTTCACGTAATTCCTAAAAGTTTTAGGAATTACGTGAAATTACTGATTACACAGATTTACTGTAACATATATATATATATATATATATATATATATATATATATATATATATATGTTACAGGCAAACTGTCAAATCAGGCAGATTATAATCTGCCTGAAAATTTCAGGCAGATTGTAAAATTCCTGCTTCGACCAGGCACATTGTAATCTGCCTGATTGCAAATGTTACAAAGCTAAGATCACTCGTGAGTCCCTTTTTATCTTGAATTGCAATTTGTGCACTCAGTCACCTGAGCTCAGATTTGCTGTCATTTGCCGGAGATTGAATTGCATATTGAGACCTTTTAGTATATAGTATAGTATATATTAGTTAAGAATTTTTTTATTTGTTTATTCTGTGTACAAATATGTAACTGTATGTACAGAGTCTGTAAATTAAAATCATCTATCTATCTAACTGGTGCTATGACAAAAGTCAGCCGAAAATTTCAAGTTGTGTGAAAATTCGATCAAAACTGCCAAAGAAACGTACAGCTGTACCTACTTGTCATGCCATTATGTACACAGTGATGATTGTAAATATGTGCAGAAATATATGTAATCAGTAATCAGTGGTAGTTTTTGACAGCATTTGGCAGTTTTAGACAGTTTTAACCAGTTTTTCAGGGTTTTTGACGGTTAATGACAGGTGTTATGTCAAAAATAGTTTTTGACAGTCAAATACACAACTCCAGTAAAAATCGACCAAACCTGCATGGATAAACTGTGATTAGGTTTATTTGTAAATTTGACGTTGTTATTGGAACTGTGGCTCTTGGCGTCGTCGGAAGACCAGCAACAGTCATCCAGAGCTACGATATATGGTGCCCAGCCATTGGAGTATGGAGATGCTATGGAGGACGCACGGTTCCTCGTTGTATCAGTTCCTATTCTGTTAATATGGAAGAACCTGGTTTTGAAAACCTTATGGATAATTATTATTGTGATAGAGTCCGGGAAAGCAGTTTTGACTGAAAAAGATGGTAGCTGGTGCTTTCAGGGAAATATTTATTTCAGTGTTGAATGTAGTGAATTGTGTTGTTTACTTGTGTTTATTTTTTAAATGGGATGTTGCTTCTGTTAAAACTGCAGGCGCAATATTTCAAGCCCATTTCAGATAGTATATTTTTCTAGACTTTATTTTTGCACATTAGTTAGTGTGCCAGTTGAGTGTCAAATCGGTACCAACTGTCTTCTAATTTCAGAAGGAAAATGACGTAGAAATCACGGGAGAAACAGCTGCGACAAGCGTAGTCGTGGACATCAAAGAAGAGCCGCCGGATGACCTCGCACACGCTGCTCACCCCAGCACTGTTGGTGGGGAGGAGAGCTCTCACACTGAACCCGAAGAGGATGATGTCGTTTACTTGGGAACCGAGATTGTAATCCGCTACCTGCAAGGTGAGTGTGAGATGTGTCCGTTGTTGAAAAAGGAATAGGCCACTTGCATGCTATTTCAGATTGATTAAGAATTTCTTCCTGTTTGACGATTATTTATTGCAATGTAAATGCGGTTATAATCATAACGTGAAGGTTAAGCTTAAATGTAATATGTATTCGTCAAGGCAAGTCATTGTGAGCACCTGCAGAAACTAGCAATTTTCTGTGGTCAGTTCATAATGCCCATTAAAACCAGTCGCAATCAGTGCTGTTATCGACGAGCCCCCTCCTTCAACCAGCTTATGCATTTAACAAAATCCGACTGTCTGGCGTAGCGGATAATTTTTCATGGATAGGGGAGATCAGCTTTGACGAGTTCAACACGATCCTGGAGAATGAGGTGAAGGTCGATCTGGATGAGGACGAGCTTGGCGTGGCGCTGAACGAGGAGGTCGCCACGGAGCCGTCGCCAGGTGACGTCACGGGCGAGCAGTCCTCACACGACGCGGCCACGCCAGCGCGCGACGACAAGACAAAGGTATTAGTGACTAGCTGTCGGTCAGTTACTGGTTCTTTTACAGGATTCATAGCTATCCTTAAAATCCTGAAAAATCCTGGAATTCGGCAAAATCATTCAGGGATCATGGATAATCCTGGAATGTGACAAATCCTTGAAAATCCTGGAATTCGGAAGTTCTTTGGAAAATCTTTTAAAATCCTGGAATTTCATTTTAAAATATCCTTGAAAATCCTGGAATTTCACCTGCAAATATCCTTGAAAATCCTGGAATTTTACCTCCAAATGTCCTTGAATATCCTGGAATTTGACGTCTGGTTTTCACTATGAACCCTGTTTTATTTTAACACAAAATAACAACTGAGAAGCAATCATAAATAATGGCGATCAACAATAGGGGTATGCCTAGCTGTTCACGAGTCGTCGATGACGTATGGTCGTGTAGCTTGCCAAATATTAAGACTTTCTGCTACAGAGGGAACACTGGTGGGGATGTAGCTAGTCTTGGAGTGATGTTGAATGGTGACCGAATTTTGCAATTCTCTCTAGGTATCTAATGAAAACCTGTGCGTCCATCATGTAGGTGTTCACAGTCATTTTCTGCAGCCTTTTCGAATGGCAAGTAATTGTGTAGTACACTTGTACTTTTAGCCGAAGCGAGTCATACAGAAGTTGCCAAAGCATGCACAGGGCCTGATGGGAGAGGCCAACATGCGCTACGCACGCGGCGAGAAGGATGACGCCATCAAGATTTGTATGGAGGTCATCAAAATGGGTGAGTGCACGACTTGTGTAGTGTATATGTGTGTGTCGGTCGGTCTATCGGTCTGTCATCAAGAGCTTGTTAGCACGATAACTTAAAAACTGCTGCAAGGATTTTAATGAAACTTGGTATGTAGCTTCTGTGGGAACAAACACAGATCCGTATTGTAAATGGGCTAGGTTCGTATAAGAAAAATGGACCAGCTGGACTCTTTATTGATTATTGATGGCCGTGTTTAACTGATGGGGGGGGGGGGGGGGGGTGGCTGTGGGGAATATGTGGGCTGTGCACACTTCTCTAGTTTCTTCACTGCTCACCAGCGGGTCCTTTCCAGCAATAATACCTCCTTACCCCCTGTCAAACAGCTGTTCCTTCGTTGCAAGAGTTGCCTAGTCTTCCCGCTGCTATCCATGATGTGCCAGATCTCACGGATGTGTCGACGCCCTTTCCCTCCGTCTTGTCACAGTTGGTCACCCTCCAGCGTCAGGTTGTCTCCCTCCCAGTGTGTTAATATTTGGACTTAAACGATATTCTCTTGTGTGATCTTTCCAGCTACAATTGTGTAAAGTCGGTACGAGAAAAAGGAAGAAAAATGAGCCCCTTGATTAGAAATGATACAGAATTACCGAGATTTACTTAAAATGAGATCCTTCGCCGTGCTCTTTCAGCGTCACACGCACCGGAGCCGTACCAGACCTTAGGCATGATCTACGAGGAGGACGGCGCCGCGGACCGCGCCTTGCAGGTGAGTCACATGACCGCGCCTTGCAGGTATGTCACATGACCGCCGGAGTCACATGACCGCGCCTTAAAGTTTTCATAAAATCACAAGTCTTTTACCCTAGACTTTGACACAGAGGACATTCGGTATATTTCGTCTGGGGTGTGGGACTCAAATTAACTGAAAACTTTTTTTTTTTCGAAGTTTGAAACTAACATGCACTGGTGGGTATGTGCTGGGATATGAAGACTTAGCTCATGCTGTTCCTTCCTTACGTAAGTCAGTGTTGAAGGGAGAGTCTCCTCATTTTTTACCGCCAGCTAGATTCGAACCCACGATCTTGGGATCATCGGTCCACTTTTCTATCACTTATCTCGGACTTCCATTACAATTAACTGAAATATTTACTTTCAGAAAATAGAGCCTGAGTTAATCTGTCTATTTTTTTTTTATTTGACAGTTCCACCTTATTGCCGCGCATTTGAACCGCGACAACGCAGACGAGTGGGTGCAGCTGGCAGAAATGTCCCTGGACCAGAATAACATGAATCAGGCCATCTCGTGCTATGACAGAGGTGCGTACCAGCCTTCGCGCTTCACGAGTTTTCCTAGCCAAAAAACCCTTTCGGACCCTCCACTCTGGGTCTGGCAGTATGTCCTGTCCCGCTATACTTACACGTAACGCCTATTGTGAAAAGTAATAGGGTTTGTTTTACCTCAAACAATGTCTTTAAGAAACTGAAAAGGAAGACATAAAATAACCAAAATACCCGAAATTTTGGTTCGGGGCTCGATGTCTTCGGTGCGAATCCTTATAGTATCATATTCACAAAAGTTAACTGTTCAGTTAATTGTTCTAACTGTGTCACACAAACAGTTTTAGGTGGATTCTTGTTTGTGAAAAAAGTTATTAATGTACACTCGGATGTTTTGGTTGCCATTGGAGTAGTTCACGGAATCACTTAACTGTAACTTAACAGTGAAGTTTTGCGAATACGGCCGCAGATATCATGAACCACACAGTCCGAATAGCTATTTCTTAACGTGGCTCAGTACCCAGATAGTTCGTCTAACACCTGTTACCGCGAGTCTCACAGCTGGCATTGTTTTCTTACCACAGCCATCAAACAGGACAAGAAGAACGTGTCTCTTTACTGGGCACGCTGTGACCTGCTGGAGAAGGTGGGCGAGGAAAAGAAGGTGATCGAAGGCCACGAGACCATCCTCACCCTGCTCCCCGCCGACGAGGGCAAGCAGTACTTCCAGCTGGCCTTACATCTCACCAAGGTGGGCCCGACGGTGGGGTGGCGTTGGGAGAGGGGGGGGGGGTAGGGGAATTGTGGTGGTAGCGGTGGGAGCTGTGGAAGGGGTTGCCGAGAAAATTTCATTGCGGGGAAAAATATCTTTTCTACTCTTGCAAGTTTTCGAGTTAGGAAAGTTGTGTAAACGAATTAAAAGAAAGCAAGACCAAATAAATTATCTTCTTTTGACAATTTAAATGAGATAGTCGGTGAAGTAGCGCGTTCATATTTGCAGTCTTATCACAGCAGTAACGACCATGAGAAAGCTATGATGACGTTGGCTAGAGCCTTTGACCTTCACCCGAGTCACGTGACGGTGGAAGGAATAAACATGCTGCTTGAACTTCTGATTTCCAAGCGCCTGTACAGGGACGCCTTGCTGGTAAGTTCCTATCCACTCACGGTACAAGGACGCCTTGCTACTCGCAGTAGAGGGACGCCCTGCTGGTAAGTTCTTGCCAACTTACCAGTGCTGAGTTGCGCTGGTTTCCGATCGTTATTCAGATGAGGCCTTTATCGGTATATCATATCAAAAAGCCGTTGCAGCTATGCACTAATAGCAAGTTGCGACCACATTTGTCTTAGAGTAGTCTTTACATGTGAAAGTTTAAATGCAGGCAGGGACCTAATTTGCAATAAAATCTACAAAAATGGAGTTTCAAAAGTGTTTTTACCAGAATAATACACTACTATTTAAGATATTTCCTGTTTTGTAAAGGCACATTAACGAAGTGAACATTTGCATATACTCTTCACTGTTTGGTTCATCAGATTGTGGTTGGTCACATTCCAGCTCACTGCGTTGTTTTCATTGGTCAGATTCTGGCCCACTTAATTGATTTAATTGGTTAGATTCAATCTCACGATGTTGTTTTCATGGGTCATATTCAGACTCACCACATTCTTTTCATGGGTCAGATTCTTGCTCACTACGTAACGTTGTTTTCATGGGTCAGATTCAGTCTCACTACGTTGTTTTCATTGGTCAGATTCTTGCTCACTCGGTTGTTTTCATTGGTCAGATTTTGGTTCGCCATTGCGGTATGGTGCTGTACTACGCCGACGACAAGACAGTGCAGGGCTCCCCTGAAAACGCGCCCGAACTGCCGAACGATGACGTCAAGCCCATTAAGTAAGTGACCTCATATTATTTTCAGTTGTAGATGCGGTTAAATTAAAGAAAAATAACTGACTGAAAAGTTAACACAGTAATTGGCAGAGGCAGGTGACGGGGATTGTATATGTTACAGCGGATATGTCAAATCAAAATTTCAGCGGCTTTGTATTGTAAAGTCGCTGATTTGACAGATCCGCTGTAACATATACACAACACAGAAATGCAGTACTTGTGCAATCGTTCTTGCTTCCTTGAGCTGAACTGCAATGGCTGGTGGTTGGGAGTTTTCGCTAGAGGCCTTTGTCCTTTCTCAATACCTGTGTTGTTGGTATAGGTATGAATTGCAAACTGAATGTGTTGCTGTAAATCTGTGTTACTACATGTATGTGTCGCCACACATGTGTATGTTGCGGTACATGTGTGTTGCTTTTTGTCTGTGTGTGTTGACGTCTGTCTTACTGCGCGCCTGCGTTTGCTACACCCTGATGCTCTCGTCGTTGCTTCACATCTGTGTTGGCTGTTTGCAGGTGTCACGTGCCGGATGACATGCTCGTCGACCTGAGGGCCAAGCTAGCCGTCTGCTGCATCCACCTCGCCTACGACGATTGCATCGACACAGTACGTCCCTTAAGAGATCTTTTTTTTTTTAAACAGAAGGTGTGAGGAGATTGCCGGATATTTTTGCGATGCCTTCCCTTGATTGAAATTTATTGAGAATAATTTGTCTTTCCCATGTGAAGCTACTCCCTTATGCTAGAAATCTGAAGAAGTGCACTTTAATGTTGACATGCTAATCGCCTGACAACACGCAAATCCCCTGGTTTCACATCAACGCGTGAAGTGTGACCGCTCGTGTCTTTTCTCGTCTAGGCGGTGTGTAAGATCCTGACGGATAACGCGGAGGACATCGGGGACCTGTACCTGGACATCGCCGAGGCGTACACGGACATGACATTACACGCCAAGGCCAAACCGCTCCTCCACGCCCTCGTCAACACCGATGTCTACAACCTCGTGCGTATGCTTCTCCGTTGTTGACCAACAACCTATCTCTACGGCGGTGTTGTGTTGTGTATAACACCTGTTTACTCCGGAGACTAACTGGGGATTCCGCGAAAATAATACCTATAAAAGACAGGCACTACTTTTTAAAATATCCATCCGCTCTGTATTTATGCGTAACAGATAGATCTCTTCAGGGACCAACTGTTTAATAACAACGTGTGTTTCTCACTTCTGTAATTCACGTGGATATCTTCTGTAGCAATAACTAAAAAAGAATACTTTTAGCTGAAAGCACAACATGGCAAATAACGTAACTAGCTTTTGAACAACTCTTTGACTTCTGTGCTGCACTTAAAATAATTTAGGCTGGTAGATTTTTAAATATAAATGAAGGTGGCAAGTGTTTCACACACTGGTGTGTAGAATGTGAGGATTAAAACCATACGTAAAGGTCAAGAGTTGAAATAGGGCAAGACTGGGAGAAATGTCAAGCCTTGCGGGGGAGGCAAGGTGTTGATTTGTTGTTTGTCTACGTACAGGCGGCCGTGTGGCTTCAGTATGCCGAATGTCTCAGCTGTCTGGGTGAGCTTCCCGAGGCGGCGCACGCCTTCCAGCAGGTGCTGAAGCAGGTGCCCACGCACACGAAGGCGCGCCTGTCGCTGTCGGGCATCCAGCAGCAGCTGGGCAGACCCGACGAGGCCCTGGACGTGCTGCAGCAAGGTGCTGTGTGAGTGTGTGTGTGAGGGTGTGTTAGCGGCCTGATTGTTTACGTCATGATGCGTGCTGCACGTTTATAGCGTTCATAAACTAGATATTTGTCAGTTTTTCACATCAAAACATTTTTGAGCGTTCCTTGCCAGTTTTGCAGTATGTAAAGATGGAGAGAAAAAAAAAGAAATACAGAAATTTAAGAATATGGCTGAATGTTATCACCATCTCAGCTTAATTGGAAATATAAATACTTATAGATATTGTTTAAATAGCGAAATTGACATTGTAATGTCTAATTTAGACTCACTAGACACTATAAACTATCACTGTGTGTGTGTTTTTAGGCGGGGATGAGAAAGCGGAAGCAGGAGAGGATTCGCTGAGCGTCGACCTGCAGCTGCACCTGCCGCGCTGCCTGCTGCTCTACTCGCAGCGCCGCTGGCAGCAGTTCATCGACGCCAGCAGGCAGCTGCTCTTCGGCCACATCCCCATGGTCTTCAACAACCACATGCAGAAAAGTAGGCCGCTCTGTGTAATCACAATCACGTTCAAAAATATAACGCTATGCGTGGGTTGTATTGGCTGAGCCGGTAAATCTGCAGCGTACTTTAAGATCAAAATTTGCCTATTTATAATAAAGAAAACAAAACAAAATAAAGCAAAAAGAAAGAAACTTTATGTATTTCTTTATAAACGTACGTCGGCATATCAGACTGGATTTGGCTAAGAAACAGATCTGAATCGGGACTTAAAAAATTTGCTTTTAGGGACGGTTTGGTAATGCTCTGTGACTCGGTGTGATCTGGTGCATAAAAATGGCACCCATGGCCCCTGGCTTGGTGCCGTGAATGTAACCATGCTCTTCCGCGTGCTATCATGACTGCTGGGTTGGTTCCGTGAATGTGACCTTGGCCTTTGGCGTTGTGCCATCGGTGTAACGTTGGCCCTTGGCTTGGGCCGGTGTATGTGAATTTGATCACTGGTATGTTGCTGTGAATATAATTTTGAACGCTGGCCTTGACCCATGGCTTGGTACATAACTGACCTTGACTCCTAGCTTGTTGCCATGATTCTGACCTTGACCCCTGGCACAATGCCATGAATATCACTTTCACCCCCCAGAATCTTCACGTGACTGTGACCTTGACCCTCAGCCCTGCCGCGTTGAGTATGACCCTTGACCTCTGACCCCTTGGCGTGTTGCAGTCCTGGTGGGCACGCGGTCGGTGAAGCACCGCATCGAGAACATCCGCCACGATCGGCCCGGCCAGCAGTCGCTCTTCCAGAGGCGCCTCAAGGAACGTGCGTGCGCAGTACAGACGCCCCGAAGGCTTCCCTTGTTCTTAAGTCATTTGCAAATGTCACGTGATTTCAGGAGATGCCATATAGTGTAGTGATTTCTAGAGATGGCATATTTGTAGCAAGTGTTGATGAACAATTGAAGGGGTCCATGCATAAACTTGATAACTGCACTTATCAGCAGTGGAGAAAAACGCCTTTAAAGTTTGAAATTTTAGTAACAAACATAGGTTTTTCCCATCGCATTTTTCTCAGAAATGCCCACTTCTTATCGGTTTTGAGGTGTAAGACTTACATGCGTGAGAGAACAGAGGCCAAGAAATATCGTGGTGGTAATAGTGCATTTTCCTGATAAGTGGAGTTATCAAGTTTATGCATGCACCCCTTCAATTATGAAATAAGCTTCTTAAGCAGAAGAAGCCTAGAAACAACAAAGTAAACGTTTTATTGAAATGTTTAGTGCGTAAGTTGTGAAAAATGAAACTTGTTAATGAGTAATACATAATCAAGGAAAGAGAGAAATTGGTTACATGTTATAAGAGCAAAGAAATTAGACTGGATATCTCAAAATAGTTCAGTTTCGTGAAGTAGAAAAAAAAAAAGAACAATGCCGACTTGGGTGTGTTTTTGCAGTGGACCAGGCGATCAGCAGAGAGACCCTTGTGACCCACGACACGCTGTGGAACCTCCTGCTCAAGGTCAGCAGGAAAAAGCCGGAAGTGGTCCATGTCAGAACGAGGCTGTGAAATTTTTTTTTCTTTGCGTTTAGGGATTGCCTGTAGAATCATAAATTAAAGTGAAAGCGAGTCTTTATTGAATAAAAATGGAGAAATTCCGTTTCGGATTTTATATTTTTCCACCAGTTTATCGTTATCATAGGACAAATCTAAAAATTGTGAGAATGCTTGAGGAAACAAAACTGCGTGCCGTAAGTTGTTCTCACGTGCTTTGCGCGTTACAGCTGCTGGAGGTGCTGATGGACTTGGAGCGGTACGAGGAGATGCAGGAGATCGGCGTGGCCTCGCTCATCCACCCGGCCTTCCTGGGCGACGAGCGGCAGAGCGACCTCGGCTTCCTCGTCATCCACGCCAGCTTGCTGGGCCAGAGCGGTACCGTCGCCTTCGACTTCGTTCGCGACCTCTGCCTCGACGAGCTGGAGAACGCGCAGGCGTGGAATCTCTTCGCGCAGGTCGTCTGTATCACGAAGAACATGCGTCACAATCGCTTCTGTCTGCGGCTCATGTTCAAGTACCCGGATCACAAAGCCCTGGGCGTTCTCAACGGCCACAACGCGCTGGTGGCGGGCACGTACAAGCACGCGCTGGCCGAGTACGTCTCCGCCTTCAGGACGCGGCCGCACGACCCGTTCCTTAGCTTCTGCCTGGGCATCACCTTCGTGCATCTGGCGTCGCAGAAGTTCGCGGCGAAGCGGCACTCGCTGACGGTGCAGGCGTGCGCCTTCCTCAACCAGTACCTGGAGCTGCGGGGAGAGTGTCAGGAGACGTACTACAACCTGGGCAGGTCGATGCACCAGTTAGGTAAGCTCCCTCAGTGAGTGCGTGGGGCTACGGGGAGAGTGGCAGGAAACGTACAACCAGGGCAGGTCCATGCACCAGTTAGGCATCTCCCTCAGTGAGTGCGTGGGGCTACGGGGAGAGTGGTAGGTAACGTACAACCTGGGCAGGTCCATGCACCAGCTAGGTAAGCTCCCTCAGTCAGTGCGTGGATCTTTGTTGAGAATGACAGGAAACAAAAATATACAATAATTTATACATCTGAATTGATCTTAATTTAACTGTTTGAAAATAAAATGTGTCGCGTGTAATTACTATTATTAGTGTTTAAAACTATAGTATTTTATCCCGGAATGTTTTTCTGCTTTACATATTGGTAAAATCGTAATAAAAAGGTATTGAAAATGTAGTGTCGCTGTTCAGTTGCATCGAAATTGAATCTTTTTCAGAATAGAGAATGAGCTAAGATATGTTGGTTTTTTTTTTGTTACACAACTCTGTTAGGACTTTACCACGCTGCAGTATTTTACTACCAAAAGGGCTTGGAATGTCCTGCCATGATACGAGGAGATTCAGTGAGTTTTCATTGGCTTAGAAAGTAATTGCGCTGTGAGACCGGACCGGATGTGTATTTGCTGTAGTTCGGGTTTTTCCCTCCGAGTAGCTGTTTGCTAATGTACATACTTCACTTTAATTTCCTGTTAGAGTATATTGTAATTTTGTCTGCACTGTTTCGTTTTTAAGGGTTTTGAAAATGGGAATTGGTGATGCCACATTAGTTAGTTTATTGATGTAATGCTTCCGCATTTTGTTGTATAATTCAAAGTCTTATTTGACAGTTAAGCTGTAGATTGTGGAGGGAGGAGGGGGGGGGGGCGTTATGTGCTGACATTGCAGAGTGCATTATGTTTGCCTTCAGATGTACGACTTGAGCCGGGAGATCGCCTTCAATCTGTGCCTCATCTACAAGAACAGCGGGTCGTACGACCTGGCCTCCCTTATCACACAGAAATACCTCGTTATCTGACTGGTAAGAGGCCGTAGATAAGGCGTTGCGTGTTATCCCGTAGTCTTAGACTCGCTGTTGAATCACCAACTGTTGACATTGCGAGCCAGGAATGCATTTACAGCTTCACTTTTCGAAGTGAAAAACTGAGGTTCAGATTTGTGCCTGTTGTGACTGATCTAAACTAGTGCATTGTAAGTGAGCAGTGTTAGAACTGTAAATAAAGAAGTGTGCGGCCTGTAACAGAGCTGCACATTGTGCGCCTTTGTGACGTCATAAAAACGTACACTTGCTGTAACGCATGCATATTCTGCGCCTTTGTGACGTCATAAAGACGTATGGGACCTGTTACAAAGCTGCACATTCTGCGCCTTTCTGACGTCACAAAGACGTGTGCGGCCTGTTACAAAGCTGCACGTTCTGCGCCTTTGTGACGTCACGATGGTCCGATAGTCTGTGGCCACGCATTTTCTGGTGTGATATGAAACGTGTAAGAAAAATCAGTCGGAACAAAAAAAAAAACGATAGGTGTTTCAACGAAACTACGGAAGTACTGCTGTATCCTGGAACTGTAGTCTGATCCGACTGTGGCGTATTAATTCTGTCATCAGGTCGTTGCATAGCGTGACAGTTAAGAAAGTTGTCATTGAGAGATATCAGCTTTGCAGTTCTCTACCGAGGACTGCTTAATACATTGAAAGTTGTCAAGATTTAGGAGAATGTCACTTGAAAAATGAATCAGCGTCAACACTTGTTGCGGTTTTTTTTTTTTTTGTACTTATGCGACTCAAAATAACTGGTGGACATATTTTGTTATATGCGCATTGACACAGTGCTATTTCTCTGTAAATATGTGTCGTGGGGAATCGTGAAGCTTTGGTTCCTTGTCAAACACGTCCATTCAGTGAGAGCGTTCGGGAAGAGGACGATGGGGAAGGGGGAGAGGTGGGGGGGGGGGAGGGAGAGGAACTTGTCATCCAGTTGTTTCTTTTTATCATTGGTCTAAAATGCTTTTACTTCCCATAACAGCACTAACGAGTCGTGTGGCCGCATTTCAGGCATTTGTGAAAATCCCAATTATTTCACCTCATCTGCTGAAGGATTTTGTGTTATGACCTAACGGGACGATTCTCTGTCCACCCGTCAGTCATTCATAAAGCACAGACTGGCATTGTGTCGTCGATTTGTCTGTTCGTCCGTTGACTATATCACAGAGTTAGTCAGTCCTCTAAGCCCGTCAGTCAGTCATACCGCACAGAAACGCCTTCTCTACTCCAAATGCTTTTATTTTTCGAATTATTTGCGCTGAAATTCATGTTTGTGTGCACATGTGGTATGATAAGGTAAAACATGTTAACTGGTAATCAATGGTTTGCATTTGCTCTTATTGAATCGGTTTGAGACTACTGAGAGCGGCGGTTTATTTTTTCAATCGAACACTCTTCTGTGCAGGTTCCATGGTCCTGACATCGTAAAAACAAAGTATGAAAGAAATATGATGGAGGTGAACAGTATCTACATATACTGCCGTGAAAAACAGCGTCACACAATATCGGGTGCATGGCCACGGGCATGAAACGAAATCGAAACAAGGCAATTTACTTTGCCACGGTGGCGTGTGCTTAGCTTCTCTAGTATTGATCTGTGTTACCACTTCTAACGACGTAAATTATTTATTGCAGTTTGTGGTACAGATTTACGTCTCCTCTCGCTACATTTTGTATTTACGGCATTAATTATGCCTTCCCAAACAAGGTGAGACATGGTGTTTGTAAGTCCTGTGTGTGCGTGTGTGTGTTGTGAACAAAATTTTGTGTGCAAGATATCGAGAACGAAAAGTCGGACAGACTTCAAACCTGGTCTGTTTATTCCTTGGGTAGATCAGACGGTTCTCTCAACGTCTAGCGCATGTTACATGATTATGGACGGCGTATGACGTCATTACGTAAAATCTTGTATGTGACATTTCTCAGCTGCTGAACGGCGGCGAAAGTTCAAAGGTGGTGGGATTTTGCTTGGTAGTTCCGAAAGAAATGTTGTCGCGAGTAGAACGGACAAGTGCGACCTGTGACGTTATCGCATAAAATATGTGTATATTGTGAACAAGATCTTGTGTGCAGAATATCTCGGCCTTATCGACTTCAAATATGGGTATTCCTTGGGTCATTTGGACGGTTCTATCAGTTTTTGATGGGTGTAACGAAATCAAGAAAGGCGTATGAGGCCATTACGTTATAATCTTATATGTAACGTTTATCAGCCGTTGACGATCGGAGAAAGTTGAAACTTGGTGGGGGTGTTGCTTGGTAATTTGAAAGAATCTTTCAAATATATCTCGACAGCGGAAAGTCGGATCGACTTCAAACTTGGCGTAATTATTGCTTAGATAAGCTGCACGGTTTTTATTGAACTCACAGAAAATTAAGAAAGGCCCAGTTGCGTAAAAGGTCTGCCGTGATATATTTTGCAGTTGCGGAATCTAATACCCCCCCCCCCCCCCTCACCTTCTCCGTTTTATTTGCTGTTTTGTCAGCGAAGCATAACTGCGCTTGGGATTTTAGCGTTTTCCAGAAGATTCTCCAATGTTCTTTAGACGTACTGAAAAACATTAAAAGCAGAACTATCGACCCAAGGCTAGTAATTTTGAAACGGTTAGCAATGTTTGCATTACTTAGAAGTAATTTTCTTTTTTAAAGTGGATATTCTGATATCGTGTGGTATGAGAAGCACGCTCCCCCCTCTTCCCTCCGTTTTGGCACGTAAATGCCCCTCCCCCTCCCTCACCTACTGAGGTGAGTCATGTGTTGCACAGTTATGAGCAATGCTTTTCTAGTGCTTTGTGACCGATGGGAATGTACGAAGACAAATGTAGGTATTATGGCTGTAACTGCACTTGGGGTAAACTTACCGTAACGGTGGCTGAAAAGGTGAAGGTTGTGTTTAGAGTCATAGCCACATTAGATAGCAGTGGTGGGCTGGTGGTGGTGGTGGAAATTAGCAAAAAAAAAAAAAACACTGTGACAAATACTATTTGTAATTACCACCTTCACGATCCGGATAAAAAATGTGAAGTAAAACCTGTTTGTAGTGGCAACCTTCCAGATTCGGATAAAAAAGACGCACTGTAAAACCTGCGTGTCTTGACCACCTTTCAGACCCGGATGAAAAAAGGACGGGACAAAAAAGACGTACATAAAACTGTTTTAGTGACGACCTACGAGTCCGGATAAAAACACTTGTACCTGGACTTGTATAAAAGAGAGGATTGAGACACCCACAAGTCAGGTTACGAACATGGGATACATTCTGGGGGCATAAGATCCATTTATATTAAAGTGAAAGGTCTTATTATTCTTAAAATAATACAAACTTGTTCAAATATAATTTTTTGAAAGGACTATCCGGGGAAAGATTTGTTTTTGTTTTCAAAAACAAAAAGGCAACGGCTGGCTAATAAATCTGCTTGATTTATTCGGTTAAACTGTTGTTGGTGAGCACTGGCTTTCGATTTTTGTTTATTTTTTTTTTTTTTTATTTGTGGCAAATAATTAAAAAGAAAAATGGAAAATGGTTATTGGGAAATTATATGTTTAGTTGGGTCTTTACAGAAACTAATAAGCCTGTACTCTTAATCGTTTACGTGCACTGCCCGCTCTAGTTTTATCATGTAGAATTGCGAATGCGTCGATATGAATAATAAATAAAAGATATTGGATGAATATCTCTACCTTACGCTACCTTACGCTCGACCGATCCTGACTTAGGGACTATTTTCTGCCCATTTATATTGAAAAATTACCCAGCATTTATTGGAGAGCAGTACTTTGGACTACAGCCAAGCTTATTATTATTATCCGTTTTCACATAAACAAAAAAAAAAAAAAACTACAGTCCTTCACGTTTTTTTTTTTTTCGAACACGTTTGATTCGAAGTGATTTTTTTCGGTCCCATTTCTTAACTAATGCCATTGTTTTCTGTTAATTCAACATATTTTATCTGAAATTCCGTTAATTAGTCCCCCGGGGGGGGGGGGGGGGGGGACTATAGTTTTCGGGTTTGTCTGTCCGTCTGTCGACACTTTTTGTTAACACTCAAGCCTACATTTTCCCACCAATTGTTAAGATATTGTATATATGGGTAGTACTGGAACGAGCAAGGATTGGTATTGTAAATGAGCCATGTCGGCCCAAGGACATTGGCCCAGCTGAACTTCACAAATTTTCCCAATCCTTACTCAGTCGAATGAGTTTGTTAACACACTCAAGCCTACATTTTTCCACCGATTGTTAAGATATTGTATATATGGGTAGTACTGGAACGAATAAGGATCGGTATTGTAAATGAGCCCTGTCGGCCCAAGGACATTGGCCCAGCTGAACTTCAGAAACTTTCACAACCCTTACATACTGGAATGAGTTTGTTAACACACTCAAGCCTACATTTCTGCATCGATTGACAAGATATCTTAACTATGATTAGTATTGGAATCAACAAGGTTTGGTGTTGTAAATGAGCCATGTCGGCCCAAGGGCATTGACCTAGCTGAACTTCACAAATTTTCCCAATCCTTACTCATTTGACTGAGTTTGTTAACACACTCAAGCCTACATTTCTCGATCGATTGTTGAAATATTTTACATATAGGAAGTATTGTAACCAACAAAGGTTGGTATTGTAAATGAGCCCTGTCGGCCCAAGGACATCGGCCCAGCTGAACTTCAGAAACACAATTGCAATTACATGTGAATATAGTAAATAAATGTCTTTTTCAATAGTGTAAGTGTCGTGTGAGTTACTCAATATGTTCGTGGCCCAGCTCTGAAGCGCCTTGAATAAAAAGTTTAAAGGACACCATTTTTAACCCCCCCCCCTCCCCTCCCCCGGCCTCCTCGTACCGCTCTTCTTTGAGTTTTCAAATATAGCAAATATGACTCAAAAGTATTATTGCAGCTTTACAAAAGTCTGTTGCCCTTTTTTGAATTAGTAATTATAACTGGGCCTGCGTCTGATGTAGGGGTGCGAATCTATTGAACAACATAATAGTGATTAAGATGACGGAAAAAGTTTGTCTCAGGCTGGTCAGCACAAAATGCAGATAGTTCGGAGTTGTTTCTCAGGTCGTGAGTGCTTCGAATTAACTGAGAAAGACTTTGTATGGCATTGTTATGCTTCGTCATAGTCTGTAATAAGTTCAACTGTAAAATGAGCCGCTTAAAAAGTTTGTCTATGTGGTTTCATTTTTCGCTCCCCTTTGCAAACTTCCTGATGAAAAGACTCGCGTAGCTTGTGTTTGTCATTGTTCCCCCCCCCCCGTCCCCCTCCCCCCACCACAGAACTGTATTTTTTATGTTGCTCCGATAAATAAACGTATATGATCTCGAGTCAAGTTTTTATTTCTTTTCCTACCAACAATTACTTGAAGAAAAACTTATTGAATGCGGATTAAGAGCGTTTTCAAAGCACTCTAGTCAGGTTCGATATTTGGTGGGCGGTATCCAAAGTAGTTCTCGAGTGAAGACTAACTGCCTCTAAGAAGAGCTTTCAACAACTTCCATTTTGCATTTTAACGATCTGGTTCTCTGGACATTTTAACGATCTGGTGATGTGGTAAAAAAATCCCCACTACACAAAATCAATACAGATAAATTGGACGGAAAGTTCACATGGGACATTGTGAAATCTTTCATAGAAAAAAAGGTCTTATCGAAAAACAAATCATCTGGACCCAACGAAAATAAGTCACGAAGGCGAACAAAGCAAGTAAAGTTAAAAACAAACCAAAGAAAAGTTGCACACGTCTAATAAATTTTCTCCATAATTTAAAAGTTACATTTTTTAACAAGTTCTTTGTATTGTGTACTGGTTGTCGAACGGTTTTCGAATTTGATTTATCTTTAGATTCCGACAGTGAAGGACATTCAGATTCCATTCACACATGCACAGTTGCCTTCAGTATCTCGACCCACTGATAAAACACGTGCCAATATTTTTTCCGCCGTATATAAACTATTGAACTTCCAAACTTTTGTGCCCGTATGGCTGTGTGAACTGAATCTCCTCTGTGGTATTTGAAAGGCATATGTTGCTAGAACTGCACAAAAATGGTCAAACGGTGCGTTTGAATGTGGTGAAAATGTGTCGTATTCTTTTCATAAATATGTGACATGCTAGGACTGCATTTGGGTATTATAGCTTGTACTGTTTCATAAT
Organism: Protula sp. h YS-2021; assembly: GCA_949752745.1. Classification (NCBI taxonomy): domain Eukaryota; kingdom Metazoa; phylum Annelida; class Polychaeta; order Sabellida; family Serpulidae; genus Protula; species Protula sp. h YS-2021. Next base: position 14,392,616 of record OX457026.1, read on the forward strand.
GTACAGAAATTTACATTTTTTGTATGAACAAGGAACTTGATTAAACGAATTACTTTATCTGGCATGAAACGATATGCTTCCGCTTGGTGCTATTTGAATGGCTAAGAGCTGTAAGGAAACGAGCCAGTAAATATCCCCCAACTGCTTTTGTGTGTGGCGTACCAGAAACAATAGTCCAAAAACCAAGTTGTATGCAAGGTTAACGAATTATAGATTGAAATCGCAAAAATATGAAGGGGCAAATAAAAAAGAAAAAGGAAACGAATGACCGAGGTTACAGCTTCTCTCTTGGAATTTCGGGACAAAAATTTGTATCGAGGCGGAGGCAAAGACGCAAAACGATTCCTATTTTCAAGTTTTATGAACATGAATCGAGCAATAGAGGGGTGTAGGGGGGAGGGCGGGGGAGGGGGGAAGTAGGATCTTACGTGCCACATGGTTGTATTCAGAATCCGGGATACTGTTCTGGTTAATAATTTACGCAGTGGCTGTTCAGCCTAGCCAATTCGGGACCCACTTTAATGCATTCGTTGTTCAGTCTGGTTCAGTTGTTGTTCAGCCTAGTTCAGTTGTGGTTCAGTCTAGTTCAGTTGTGGTTCAGTCATGAGCACAGGGAGAATTCTTGTAGAGTTATGGCTCAGTCTTGCCCAGTAATGGTTCGGGCAGTAATGGTTCATTGGGGTTCAGTTGTAGTTTTGTGTTGCGCAGTTTTAATTAATCTGGCGTGATCGATTCTCAGCTTTCATTGAGATGTTTGAGCTAAACTGCATAAACCCGTGTTCTAGTCTCTTTTGTTGTTCGATTCTAGTTTTTTATTAGATGTTTAGTACAACGGAAATAAGCTGCATACCGTAATTCCTCATCCCTGGCTTATTCAACAACTGTCTTGATAGTTACACACACTTACTTACGTTGAATTTTACGTGATCAAATCAGATCTAACACATATTAGATACACCCGCAACTGTCAACTGTAAATCTTATAATTTGGCTGGGTCAGAATTTTAGCTCACAGATATAACTGTGAAAAATTCTAACCCACTTGAAATATATTTAAAATTGTGTCTTCACCGATAGCTTTATATTGGAGTCTGCAGGCATTAGACATCTGAGTTCAGGTCATTTTTTATCGGCCATTTAAGGATCAGTTAACAAATGTATTTTTAATGTTTTGGTATAGGTGTTTTCGCAGTTAATGCTGAACAGGTTTATGACATTTCCTCAATCCGTTTTAGGTTCAGTCAAAACATGCAGTGGAACTCCGAGTAGGACGACGCCGCGATTAGGACCACCTCACATATAGGACAGATTCCGTTTTAGCGTCCGTTCTGCGTTTCCCCGCAGTGAAAATCGGACCATATTAGATGAGTCCCACTGGTGGTCCTGCCAGGGTTCCAATGAAAATCATGCAGACGGTATGTATCTGAGAGGAATGTTTTTACATCATCCGACAATAACAGACAAAGAAAAAAAAACAAAAAGAATACATTTGTTAACTAATCTTAAATGGCTGGAAGAAAATGTCCCGAACTCAGATGCCTGATGGGTGCAAACCTCAATATAAAAATATCGATGAAGACACAATTTTAAATATATTTCATGTGGATTAAAGTAGCCTATACACTCAACAATATTTTTTGTTCATAAATAGATCTATAGTTTTACTTGTGAGCTAAAATTCTAAGCCAGCTAAATTATAAGTTTACAGTCGGCATAGGAATATCTAACGTATAAAAGACAGCTGGCGAAAGGGAACCCGCTCAGTTATGCTGGCTAGTTTGCGTACCAGAAACATTAGTCTAAAACGTATTAAAACCAAGTCGTATGCGAGGTTAACGAATTATAGATTGAAACCAAAAAAAATTAAAATAAGAAGGTTGCAAATAAAAAAAAAACAAGGAAACGAATGGCTCAGGTTATAGCTTCCCTCGGGGAATTTCGGGACAAGAATTAGTAGCGAGGCGGAGATAAAGACGCAAAACGATTCGTATTTTCAAGTTAAATAAACATGAATGGAGCAATAGAGAGGTGGGGGGGGGGGGGAGGGGGGAAGTAGGATCTTACGTGCCACATGGTAGTATTCAGAATCTGGGATACTGTTCTGGTTAATAATTTACGCAGCGGCTGTTCAGCCTAGCCAGTTCGGGACCCACTTTAATTTATTCGTTGTTCATTCTGGTTCCGTTGTGGTTCAGTCTGGTTCAGTTGTGGTTCAGTCATGAGTACAGGGAGTTTTCTTGTAGAGTTATGGCTCAGTCTTGCCCAGTAATGGTTCGGGCAGTAATGGTTCATTGTGATTCAGTTGTAGTTTTGTGTTATGCAGTTTTAATTAATCTAGCGTGATCGATTCTCAGCTTTCATTGAGATATTTGAGCTAAACCGCAGAAACCCGTGTTCTAGTCTCTTTTGTTGTTCAATTCTAGTTTTTTATTAGATGTTTAGTACAATGGAAATAAGCTGCACGCCGTAATTCCTCATCCCTGGCTTATTCAACAACTGTCTTGATAGCTACACACACTTACTTACGTTGGATTTTTCGTAATCAAATCAAATCTAACACATTAAATCCACCCGCAACTGTCGACTGTAAAACGTATAATTTGGCTGGGTCAGAATTTTAGCTCACAGATATAACTGTGGATCTCGTGCAATTTGTGAGTGATAGACTACTTTCACCAACTTGAAATATATTTTATTTTATATTATATATTATTATATTATAATACTATACTATTGCTATTATATATTATAAATATAAATTGTGTCTTCACCGATAGCTTTTTATTGGAGTCTGCAGGCATTTAAATGGCTGGAAGAAAATGTCCCGAACTCAGATGCCTAATGGCTGCAAACCCCAATATAAAAATTTCGATTAAAACACAATTTTAAATATATTTCATGTGGATTAAAGTAGCCTATACACTCAACAATATTTTTTGTTCAGAAATAGATTTATAGTTTTACTTGTGAGCTAAAATTCTAAGCCAGCTAAATTATAAGTTTACAGTCGGCGTAGGAATATCTAACGTATAAAAGACAGTTGGCAAAAGGGAACCCGCTCAGTTGTGCTTCAAAAAAGACGAATAGGATACACGGTTAGAAGCAATAGATTCAGTAACATAGGTGTTATGTGAAAAAACTTTTTGAATGTTTTGTGAGATAATCATGACCGTTTAATTGAAAATGGTGTATTTTTTATCTTTATTTATCATTTGTTGCTATTGTTTTTTTGGTTTTTTTTGAACCAGCCGACTTCGTTGGTCATATCAATAGGGGGTGGGGGGGGGGGGATAGCGGTTTTTTGAAATTTTGAAACAACTAAATTAAAAAACGTTTCTTTTCCCACAATTTTTATGGGATTGTTTTAAATTATCTACGAATGCCTCCCCCTCCCCGCGTAAGTTTTTCCTTGGGAAAAAAAAACTTTTTTTTGATGATCCCCACCCGTCTTAGAAACAAAAAAAAATGCCAATTTTCAAAGTGCTTCTTTTTTTCTAGGATTGCTTTCAATTTTTGTTTGCATGTTTCCTAAATGGTCAGTTCTTTAAAATTAACACTTTGCGAAATCCGCCCAAAATGGAGAAATTGTGAGAATTTTTATTAGTGTGGAAGCCAATTTTCAAAATGCGTCTGCTCGCAGTTTTGAACTAAGCGCTTTAATGTTTTTTGACAGTGTTTTTCCTTGTGATCTTTTCTTGAAATTTTCATCCGACCAAACAATTACTAAAAGTCGGCATTTAAAAAATTAAGGAACTCAGTTTTTTTAATAGTACCTTTACAGCTTTAATCGGACTGCTTTTAAATTTTATGGGATTCGAAAGTATTTTGGGAGCATGTTAAACTGTTGCGAGAGTGAGTAAAAATGTAAGACACTTTCACGTTCGTGCATTATGGATGAGCATTTCATGTGGGATATGAAAAGGTAAGGGAAAGCGAATGGGTCAATTTATCTCTTGACTCGCATTGGTGGAATTTTGCCCCAAAAACTAAACCGATGATGAAAATAGTGCACGAGACTAGAGAATAAAAATTATTGACAAAAATAGTAACAGAAACACAACTATTAATTAAAAGTGAAAGAAAGGTATTTTGTAATAATGTAGATTTTCATTATTATCCCCCGTGAAACGGAGGGATATAGGTTTGAGATTGTCCGTCCGTCCGTCCGTCCGTCCGTCCGTCCGTCCGTCCGTCCGTCCGTCCGTCCGTCTGTCCGTCCGTCCGTCCGTCCCCTCTTCAAGCTAAGGACTTTGTGGACACCACTTCTATATCAACGAAGCATAATTCAGCTTTCATATTTCATACAGGCAAAATATAGGGTATAAAGATGTGCAACGTCAAGGTTTCAGTTTGATCGAAGCAAAATTGACAAATTGACAGGCTTTTGAAAATCGTCGAAAATAGACATATGTGCACATGTATAGGACTTTGTGGACACCACTTCTATATCAACGAAGCATAATTCAGCTTTCATATTTCATACAGGCAAAATATAGGGTATAAAGATGTGCAGCGTCAAGGTTTCAGTTTGATCGAAGCAAAATTGACAAATTGACAGGCTTTTGAAAATCGTCGAAAATAGACATATGTGCACATGTATAGGACTTTGTGGACACCACTTCTATATCAACGAAGCATAATTCAGCTTTCATATTTCATACAGGCAAAATATAGGGTATAAAGATGTGCAACGTCAAGGTTTCAGTTTGATCGAAGCAAAATTGACAAATTGACAGGCTTTTGAAAATCGTCGAAAATAGACATATGTGCACATGTATAGGACTTTGTGGACACCACTTCTATATCAACGAAGCATAATTCAGCTTTCATATTTCATACAGGCAAAATATAGGGTATAAAGATGTGCAACGTCAAGGTTTCAGTTTGATCGAAGCAAAATTGACAAATTGACAGGCTTTTGAAAATCGTCGAAAATAGACATATGTGCACATGTATAGGACTTTGTGGACACCACTTCTATATCAACGAAGCATAATTCAGCTTTCATATTTCATACAGGCAAAATATAGGGTATAAAGATGTGCAACGTCAAGGTTTCAGTTTGATCGAAGCAAAATTGACAAATTGACAGGCTTTTGAAAATCGTTGAAAATAGACATATGTGCACATGTATAGAACTTTGTGGACACCACTTCTATATCAACGAAGCATAATTCAGCTTTCATATTTCATACAGGCAAAATATAGGGTATAAAGATGTGCAACGTCAAGGTTTCAGTTTGATCGAAGCAAAATTGACAAATTGACAGGCTTTTGAAAATCGTCGAAAATAGACATATGTGCACATGTATAGGACTTTGTGGACACCACTTCTATATCAACGAAGCATAATTCAGCTTTCATATTTCATACAGGCAAAATATAGGGTATAAAGATGTGCAACGTCAAGGTTTCAGTTTGATCGAAGCAAAATTGACAAATTGACAGGCTTTTGAAAATCGTCGAAAATAGACATATGTGCACATGTATAGGACTTTGTGGACACCACTTCTATATCAACGAAGCATAATTCAGCTTTCATATTTCATATAGGCAAAATATAGGGTATAAAGATGTGCAACGTTAAGGTTTCAGTTTGATCGAAGCAAAATTGACAAATTGACAGGCTTTTGAAAATCGTTGAAAATAGACATATGTGCACATGTATAGGACTTTGTGGACACCACTTCTATATCAACGAAGCATAATTCAGCTTTCATATTTCATATAGGCAACATATAGGGTATAAAGATGTGCAACGTCAAGGTTTCAGTTTGATCGAAGCAAAATTGACAAAATGACAGGCTTTTAAAAATCGTCATAAATCGACATATATGCAAACGGAGTGGACTTCAAGGAAGGGTGTCCAGCTTAGATATTGCATAGGGGTAATATTTAGGGTTTCACGGGGGATATTGCTGCTCTCTGACAGCATCTAGTTATTATTATTGATAACATAATGCTTTTTTATTTTTGTGTTGTTTTTTTTTCTGTTGTTTTTTTTTTTTTGTTTTTGATTGACTTGCATGACTAACCAACATGGCGGTATTGTTTCATTTATTCTTTAAAAAGAACAATGAATTATTGCGTTTTCATATCAGTTGATATCTGTCTGAACACATTACATCACGCAAAATTTAATGTTTGACTTTTGATTGAACGTTTCGACCCTGACAGTGGGCAAAATTAAGTTTTCTTTTATCGCCCATTTATCGCCCAATTTAATCTTTAATCTCAGCCCAAGGAGCCTGGATATTTGGATATTTTACCCCACCATCTCTTCTTGGAAAGCATTCTTCTTCTTCTGGCACAAGAAAAATTTAAAAACAAAAAGCAAAATTTTTTTATATCTTGCTGCGCCTTGAAAATTTTACTCGCTGGGGTACTCTAATTAAAGAGGAACTTTAATGTACTAGTTCGATATTTTGGCTTTGAAAGATTTGTAGGATCTAGTGGTAAGATTATAGAGTCGCCGGTGGTTAATTTGAAAACGCGAACGGAGTGGTCACAGTTTAAGAAAAAAAGTTGATAAATTGGTAATTTTTATTCATTCTTAAATTACCAGTTGTGGTTTCATGTTCACAGCTATGTTGTGATACTGCAGTTGAAAATATCGCACCATTCAATAAAGTTCTTTTTTTAATTCCAGGCACCGGGCAAATTTGAATACGTGGAACTGAATGACTTGAGGAAGCTAAGGATCGATGGCGAAGAGCAGGACAGTGTGTTCTTGGATGTCACCGCCAGAGACATCCCGTCTGTGGTTAAAGCACTTGAAAACCAATACGTGAGTTTTTCAAACAATGAATTTAAATGCGGATATAATATGTGATTCGGTAAACTGGCCTTCACCTCCCTTTATACACTCTTGTCGTGCATCGGCGTATGCGTGACCTTGACATCTTGGCCTGCAGTTCGGCTCATGGCTGGGGCAGGTTCGTGCTTAGAATTCGACGTAATGTGTTAAAAATTCGACAGTATTATTTACACGTTGGATTCGGCTGTTTTGAGGCGAGGCTAAGTATAATCATGTTATTATGATTTCGGTCATGTGGGTGTGCGTAACTCGTGTGCAGATTACTTAGGGTTCGGCGATGAGTGCACGGGTGACTTGGGGTTCGGCGATGAGTGCAGGAGTGACTTAGGGTTCGGCGATGAGTGCAGGAGTGACTTGGGATTCGGCGATGAGTGCACGGGTGACTTAGGGTTCGGCGATGAGTGCAGGAGTGACTTGGGATTCGGCGATGAGTGCACGGGTGACTTAGGGTTCGGCGATGAGTGCTGGAGTGACTTACGGTTCGGCGATGAGTGCAGGAGTGACTTGGGATTCGGCGATTAGTGCACGGGTGACTTAGGGTTCGGCGATGAGTGCAGGAGTGACTTGGGATTCGGCGATGAGTGCACGGGTGACTTAGGGTTCGGCGATGAGTGCTGGAGTGACTTGCTTGGGATTCGGCGATGGGTGCAGGAGTGACTTGGGATTCGGCGATGAGTGCAGGAGTGACTTAGGGTTCGGCGATGAGTGCAGGAGTGACTTGGGATTCGGCGATGAGTGCACGGGTGACTTAGGGTTCGGCGATGAGTGCAGGAGTGACTTGGGATTCGGCGATGAGTGCAGGAGTGACTTGGGATTCGGCGATGAGTGTACGCGTGACTTAGGTTTCGGCGATGAGTGCACGCGTGACTTAGGTTTCGGCGATTAGTGCACGCGTGACTTAGGGTTCGGCGATGAGTGCACGCGTGACTTAGGGTTCGGCGATGAGTGCACGCGTGACTTAGGGTTCGGCGATGAGTGCACGGGTGACTTGGGGGGTGGGGGGGGGGGGGTCCGGCCATATGATGAAAGCTTGTGATGTGAAAGTTAGGCTGGGAGATCTAGTTTTTTTCTTTCGTATGTTTTCGTTTATTTGCCGTAGTAAGATGTCAGAACGTACAGTTTAATTGCCAGAACAGGGTGTAGTGAGCCAAAGTCGTATTATCGGGTAACAAAGACAGTGTGTCTGGCAGCATAGGACCCGATGACGTGTAATGGACGTTTAGTCTAACTATCGACGGAAGTCATCACAAACTTTTTATTGTACAGATTCGGGAGTTCTTCTATGCATGTGGTTTTTGTAGCTGATGAATATGCTGCCAAGGTCCATCGAAGAGGCTAGTGGGGCTAATCAAGCCGCAGGTGGTACCAACCAGGCGGCGGGTGGGGCTAACCAGGCAGCAGATGGGGCTATCCTGGCAGCAGATGGTACCAACCAGGCAGCAGATGATACCACCCAGGCCGCAGGTGGGGCTAACCTGGCAGCAGATGGTACCAACCAGGCCGCGGTTGGGGCTAACCTGGCAGATGGTACCAACCAGGCCGCGGGTGGGCCTAACCAGGCAGCAGGTGGTACCAACCAGGCGACGGCTGGTGCTAACCAGGCAGCAACTGGTGCTAACGAGGGGGCTGGTGATGCCAACTAGGCCGCAATGGTAAGGAAGGACTGTGCAGTCAACTAGATGCCTGACCACGTGACTCCACAGATACTTAGCAACGGTACTGATGATTAGTCATCAGTCATATGTAGTCATATGGCCAGTGATCCCTAGTCGTGTAGCTAGTCCTCAGTACAGTGAGGTTTGTAGTCGCCTCTCCAGTCACACTGTCGGAAATCAATATAGTCACGTGTCCGGCTTCTGCACTGTCAGTCACCTGTCATGTGGTCAGTCATTTTTGTAGTTCCATGATCAATAAGCCTTAGTCTGGTGGCTAAGTATCTGCCCAGTAAGCTTGTGAATCATGTATGCAGTCACATGGTCAGCCATCCAAACGGTCATGTGTCATGCGGTCAATCACATGGTCACTAACTTCTAATCACATAGCTTGCTTATGTCACGTGGTCAGCCATCTGCAAACCACGAGGTCTTTCATGTGTATAGCCTCGTGATCTGTCGTCTCTATTGCCACGGAACTACCCGAGTCACGTGGTTATTCCTCTCTACAGGGAAGTTTGCTGTTCCCCGTATTCTGTACAGTCAGCCATCTGTAGTCACATGGTCAATGACGCCTGGCTAATCCTCAGTACCGTTGCTAATCATCTGCACAGTCACGTGGTCAGCTCTCTGTACAGTTACCAACAGTCACGTGTCCCGTATTCTGCGCAGTCAGTCATCTGTAGTCACATGGTCAATGGCCCCTGGCTAATCCTCTATACCGTTGCTAATCGTCTGCATAGTCACGTGGTCAGCTATATGTACAGTTACCAACAGTCACGTGTCCCGTGTTCTGCGCAGTTAGTCATCTGTAGTCACCTGGTCAGTGTTCCCTAGTCACGTGGCTGTACTCAGGTTGCTAATCATCACGTAGTCAGGTATCTATGTAGTGAAGTGTCTCCTCCTCTGTATAGTCATCCATCTGTAGTCACATGGTCAATGGCCCCTGGCTAATCCCCAGTACCGTCGCTAATCGTGTGTACAGTCACGTGGTCAGCTACCTGTACAGTTACCAGGTGTCTCGTATTCTGTACAATCATCTGTTACGAGATCAGACATCGTATGATAACTTCCAAACTAGGTTCGCGGACATTTGACTTTTCAAAAGAAAATTGATAAATAAAAACGAAAAAAATGCAGCTTTAATCCTTGTAACATAGATTTCTTGGTTTTTGAAATCAGTTGGGGTGGTCCTGTCCTGAAAAATTGTTACTTTTCGCGATTCGGAAAAAAGTGGCCAAATGGCGGCATTTTAAAAATTGATGGCAAACTTTCAAAATGCTTCTTATGCCACAGTTTCGATCGGATTCCTTTCACAGTTTGGTCTTCCAGTAAGCTTATAGCAATTTTGATATGATTTTGTCTGTATGATTGCTAGATATTTGAGTTTGCAACCGCTGACAGAAACTATCGGTGCTCGAAAACGACAGTCGGTTAGTATATGTCTCCCCTAAGGGAGACATATATAGCATTTGGTGTGTCCGTCCGTCCGTTAACACTTACCTTGTGAACACGCTCTAGCCTACAATTTTTTGCCAATCGCTGAAATATGTCAAATATAGCTTGTATATGGACCAATGAAGATCCCTATTGTTTTTGAGCCATATCCGACCAAGAACAGTGGCTCAGCTGGACTTGGAAATTTTCTTATTTGTACCATTATCAAGTTTGCTTAACATGTGGCTTGTGAACACTCTCTAGCGTACAATTCTTTACCAGTTACTAAGATATTTCGGATATAGCTGCTATAAGGAACAATGAAGATCCCTAATGTATATGAGCCATTTCCGGCCAAGGACAGTGGCTCAGCTGGACTTTGAAATATGCATATTTGTACCATTATCAGGTTTGGTGACATGTGGCTTGTGAACACTCTCTAGCCTACAGTTCTTTACCAATTACTAAGATATTTCGGATAAAGCTGCTATATGGAACAGTGAAGATCCCTATTATATATGAGCCATATCCGAGTAAGGACAGTGGCTCAGCTGGACTTGGAAATTTTCTTATTTGTACCATTATCAAGTTTGCTGAACATGTGGCTTGTGAACACTCTCTAGCCTACAGTTCTTTACCAGTTACTAAGTTATTTCGGATATAGCTACTATATGGAACAATGAAGATCCCTATTGTATATGAGCTATATTTGACCAAGGACAGTGGCTCAGCTGGTCTTTGAAATTTGCATATTTGTACTATTATCAGGTTTGGTGACATGTGGCTTGTGAACATTCTCTAGCCTACAATTCTTTACCAATTACTAAGATATTTTAGACATTGCTAGTGTATGGGCTTTTAAAGATCAATATTGTATATGACCCATATCCGATCAAGGAAAGTGGCCCAGCTGGACTTTAAAATTTGCATGTTTGTACCGTTATCAGGTTTGGTGACATGTGGCTTGTGAACACGCTCTAGCCTACAATTTTTTACCGATTACTAAGATTTTTCAGATATAGCTAGTATATGGACTAATAAAGATCCGCATTGCTTATCAGCCATACCCGACCAAGAATAGTGGCTCAGCTGGACTTTCTCATGGTAAATGTTTTTGTTTTTTGTTCATCTTAAAGCACTGCCACCTTTTTTCTTTTCGCTATTAAGGATTGAAATGAGCCTGTGACCGGCCTCAAACCTACTATTTTCCTTGTTTCGAATGTTCCGGCTGGCTGAGGGCTTTGCATCTCTGATGCCTATGCTTTTCACTTTGGCAGGCTATATCTCCAAAACAGTTCGTTGGATAAGGCTCAGACGTAGCAAGAAGAACACACATATAGCGCAAGTGTATAGTGCAAACTTTTTCTTCATTTCCGCTGAAAATGTGTTTTTGGCGAATTTTTTTAATTTTTGAGTTTTAAGTTTTTGGACCATATTGTTGCAATATCTCCGAAACAGTTTGTTGGATTAGGCTGAAACGTGGCAAGAAGAACCCACATATAGTTCAAATGTTTACTGCGAAGTTTTTCTTCATTTCCGTTGAAAATGTATTTTGGCGATTTTTGTAATTTTTCATTTTTAAGTTTTTTGGCAATATCGTTGCGAAATCTCCGAAACAGTTTGTTCCATTAGGCCGAAACGTGGCAAGAAGAACCCACATATAGTGGAAATATTTACTGTGAAGTTTTTCTTCATTTTCTGTAAAAATGTATTTTTGGCGATTTTTTCAATTTTTTGGGTTCGCCAATGTTGTACTTTTAAGGAATTTTTTTCCACGTGGCTGATTGGAGGGCGGTGGAGACATATCCGTTTTTGTTTTAACAAAAACACTGGCCAGTCTAGTTTTGACTGGATTTCTCCCAAATTTTATGAGTGTTCTTTTGATGATTTTGTAGCACTTTTTATAGCGAACCTACAAAACGTGGCATAATGTCGGCTTTTGAAAAGTTTTGGGGGTTCAGTTTTTCAAAATTAAATATTAAAAATTAAATATGAAACATTGAAAATTATTTTAAGAAATTGGGCAAATGCCTGCCTGTGCAAAATGTGCAGTAGCCGGTTTTAAAATAACCTCTACCACTTTTTGGCGGTCCTACAAGCCTTTTGATACTTCATAATCTAGATCTCGGTCACAATATCTCTGGACATTATAATTTTGTCTCACAGACCTCTAAAACTTTATATTAATCATGAAGAAACCTCTCAAAAGCTCGTTTTTGTTCCATAACCTCTAAAAATGAACGTTATTTGTATAAAAAAGTGCAAGGAAGTATTATAGTAATAATAATTATCAGGTTACCACGGTCAGCAAAAGTCAGGAAAAATGTGATTAATCACGAAAAGTCGTGAAGTACTTATGTCTCCCCTTAAGGGAGATATATATAGATTTTGTTGTGTCCGTCCTGCCGTCCGTCTGTCTGTCCGCAGCGATTGTCTCAAAACTTGCATGAAAGTTTGGGGGCACTTGTCCAGATAATGCCCATGTTAATTTTTTGTCGTTCCTACAAAAATCCTATTTTTTGCGAATTTTATAACTTGGTGGGGGGGGGGGGGTCGTGCAATTTTTCACTTTGTACAGGCGATAATTTTTGGTTGGATTTTGCTCGAACGTTGCGAGAAGAACACACATACAGTGCAAATGTTCACTGCTATTTTATTCTTTAATTTCACTAAAAATCGTATTTTTGGCGATTTTTTTTAAATTTTGGACTTGTGCGTGTTTTTGACTCAGTATATTCGATATCTCCAAAACTATTCATTGGATTTTGCTCAAACCTTCCAAGAAGAATGACAATAGAGTGCAGTTGTACACCGTTTTCGTCAAAAAATGGATTTTTGCGATTTTATGACCCGCCCGACGTCAATCGGAGGGTCATATAGTTTTTGCCTTGTCCGCCCATCCGGACCGACGTGCGCAACGCTTTGGGTGCTCAAGCTTGTGTAATGAACTTGCACTAGGGATTTGCACCTGTAAATCCCAAAGCCACTGGAAGTGATTAGATATACATTGAAGATGTGCACCTCCCCTTTTGACCGAAATCGACCGATGGGTCAGGCCGTGGTGAGTGTCTGAACTGAGGGAATTTTTCAGGCATATTTAATGAACACCTTGAAGTTTTGTGTACCGGTAATGAACTTGCGCCAGGGATTTGTATCTATAAATCCCAAAGCCATTGGAAATGATTAGATATACAATGAATATGTGCACCTTCCCTTTTGACCGAAATCGACCGATGGGTCAGACCATGGTGAGTGTCTGAACTTAAGGAATTTTTCAGGCATATTTAATGAACAGCTTGAGGTTTTGTGTAATGAACACGTGCTAGCGATTGCTGTCTATAAATTTCAAAGCTATTGGGAGTGGTTAGATATATAATGAAGATGTGCACCTCCTCTTTTGACCGAAATCGGCTTTTGGGTTAGACCATGGTGAGTGTATGAACTTAGACAATTTTTCAGTCATATTTGATGAACAGCTTGAAGTTTTGTGTAATGAACTTGCGCTAGGGATTTGTATCTATAAATCCAAAAGCCATTGGAAATGATTAGATATACAATGAAGATGTGCACCTCCCCTTTTGACCGAAATCGACCGATGGGTCAGGCCGTGGTGAGTGTCTGAACTTACTCAATTTTTCAGTGATATTTAATGAACAGCTTGAAGTTTTGTGTAATAAACTTGTGCTTGCGATTTCGGTCTATAAATACCAAATACAAATTCTTCACTTAAAATTTCGCTTAGGGCCGGTCATTCGTGTTCATCTAGGACACATTTCTAGTTTATTTATGCTTTATTGAGTTTGAGTCATAATAAGAGACGGCCTGTCGGATCTTCACTATACCTAGCACAGTAATAGAATAAATATTGGAGGTGTGCAGCCTATTTATTGTTTTTATTTGAGTAAATTTTCAATTTCTGGCAAATTTGGGATAAAAATGAGTGTCGTTTAATTGTGCAGACAACATACCTGTGGCGTAACGGTGAGCGCGTTAGACTTTAAAGCGTGAGGCCGGGAGTTCGATTGCTGGCCTCTGCGCTAAATAATTTTTTGCCGGATTGAATTAATGTTTACAGAAAACATCCCTTGGTGGTCCTGTATGTAACTTTTTATTTTTTTAGTCGATTTTTAATTTTTTAAATTTTTTTTTTAAATTTAAAAAATACTTATATACATGAAGTAGGAAAAAGTGTTCAAAAGTGTGCCACCTACAATGGTTGAGGCGGGAGATCGATTTCAATATCCAAGAGAGTTTCTTCAGGCTCACTGCGAGTACTTCTTTTTCTTGTTTTTTTTTTCTTTGGAACGGTTCGGAAATTTTAATTTTTCTATCTATGACATCATCAGTTACGAGTTATATGACGGCATTTATGTTTTAAAGCCCAATAACTCGAAAAGTAATTAACCTAGCGCTTCGGTGCAAAATAATTAGGGACTACTTTCAAGCAAGAAATGTTTTTTGCGTGCCAACGTTGTACCTATGAAGTCATTATTTACGAGTTATGACGTCATTTATGTTTGAAAGCTCAATAACTCGAAAACTTACGCACCTAGGGCTTCGGCACAAAATACGTGAGACTACTTTTGTGCAAGGTTTTTTTTTTTGCATGCCAACTGACTGGGGGCTGGGGAGACATATTCGTTTTTGTTTTAGCAAAAACACAGGCCACTCTAGTTTGGTACAAGTCAGGAAAAAGTCAGGAAAGTCGAATCTCATAATTTTCAACTTTTCCTTTTTAGCCCAGCTTACGTTACACGTAAGCTGGGGTATTCCTATCGGTTTGCGGGCGGTGTCCGTTAGTTAGTTAGTTAGTTAGTTAGTTAGTTAGTTAGTTAGTTGTTTATTTAGTAAACTTTGGTTCAAAATGCATCTCCTCCTACAATTTTGATCCGATGTCATTTATTTTTGGTGTGAGGCATCCCTAAGGGGTCGTGCATACGGCTTGTGCTTTTCTAGTCGATCGGGTGATTTTTGAATTTTTGGCGAATTTTTAAAGAAAAAATTTTAAAATGTATCTCCTCCTACATTTTTGACCCGATGTCATTTATTTTTGGTATGAGGCACCCCTAAAGGGTCGTGCATACGGCTTGTGCTTTTTTAGTCGATCGCGCAATTTTTGTATTTTTGGGGAATTTTTAAAGCAAAATTTTCGAAAATAATTCAAAATGCATCTACTCCTACAATTTTGATTCGATGTCATTTATTTTTGGTGTGAGGCATCCCTAAGGAGTCGTGCATACGGCTTGTGCTTTTTTAGTCGATCGGGTGATTTTTGAATTTTAGGGGAATTTTTAAAGAAAAAAATTTAAAATGTGTCTCCTCCTACATTTTTGACCCGATGTGATTTATTTTTGGTATGAGGCACCCCTAAAGTGTCGTGCATACGGCTTGTGCTTTTCTAGTCGATCGGGTGATTTTTTAATTTTTGGGGAATTTTTGAAGAAAAAAATTAAAAATGTATCTCGTCCTACATTTTTGATCCGATGTCTTTTTTTTTTTAGCCCAGTTGGCTTTTTAGCCAACAGGGCTATACAGATGGGGGCAAGTGTCGTCCGTCCGTCCGTCTGTCCGTCCTGCGACCGTTAAAAGTAGAATAACTTTTTTATTTTTTATCCGATTCTTACCAAATTTTAAACACGAGTTCCTAACCCTTTACTGCATTAGGAAATATTTTTATTTTTGCGGTTTAAACCATTTTTGGCGATTTTATTGCCAATTTGGGCAAAATACGAAAAAACCTATCTAGTCCATCATTTTTCATCGGAAGATTCCGAAATTTTTTATGAAAAAACTAGGACTAAGGGGTAAAAAAAGTACTTTTTTCAATTTTTGAATTTCGCCTTATTTTTTAATCTACTGAGCTTCAAAGTTTGCAACTTCTAAAAATTGGAATTTCCAATTTTTTTTCTTAACAAAGTAGTTAAAGTGGAATATCTTTTTTATTTTTTATCCGATTCGTACCAAATTTTTAACACGAGTTTTTAACCTTCTACTGCATTAGGAATTTTTTTATTTTTTGGTTTATACCATTTTTGGCGATTTTATTGCCAATTTGGGAAGAATGCGAAAAAACCTATCTAGTCCCTCATTTTTCATCGGAAGATATCGAAATTTTTCATGAAGAAACTTGAACTAAGGGGTGAAAAAAGTACTTTTTTCGATTTTTGAATTTCGCCTTATTTTTGAATCTACTGAGCTTCAAAGTTTGCAACTTCTAAAAATTGGCAAATTTCCATTTTTTTTCTTAACAAAGTAGTTAAAGTGGAATATCTTTTTTATTTTTCATCCGATTCGTACCAAATTTTAAACGCGAGTTTTTAACCTTCTACTGCATTAGGAATTTTTTTTTTATTTTTTGGTTTAAACCATTTTTAGCGATTTTATTGCCAATTTGGGCAAAATACGAAAAAATCTATCTAGTCCCTCATTTTTCATCGGAAGATTCCGAAATTTGTTATGAAGAAACTAGAACTAAGGGGTGAAAAAAGTACATTTTTCGATTTTTGAATTTCGCCTTATTTTTGAATCTACTGAGCTTCGAAGTTTGCAGCTTTTAAAAAATTGGAAATTTCCATTTTTCTTCTTAAAAAAGCAAAGTTTCAATTTGCAGAGGGGCACAATATGTTACATGCAAGTAGTTTTGGTTGGAATTTTCAGTAATTTTGTTGTCAGTAGGTCATTTCTATGATATTTTCAAGTGGGCGATAATAGGGAACATTGGGCGATAAAGCAAGAAAGTTGTAATTTTCGCTTTAAAAGTGCAGGGATCAATTCTATGTCCCGAAAATATGATAAATATGATATTTTTTGGATGGGCGATAATAGGGAATATTGGTCGATACTGCAAGAAAGTTGTAATTTTCGCTTTAAATGTGCAGGAAACAATTCTAGGACCCGAAAATATGATAAATATGATATTTTTCGTGTGGGCGATAATAGGGAGCATTGGGCGATAATGCAAGAAAGTTGTAATTTTCGCTTTAAAAGAGCAGGAATCAATTCTATGACCCGAAAATATGATAAATGTGATATTTTTCGGGTGGGCGATAATAGGGAATATTGGGCGATAATGTAAGAAAATTGTAATTTTCGCTTTAAAAGTGCAGGAATCAATTCTATGACCCGAAAATATGATAAATGTGATATTTTTCGTGTGGTCGATAATAGGGAACATTGGGCGATAATGCAAAAAAGTTGTAATTTTCGCTTCAAAAGTGCAGGAATCAATTCTGTGACCCGAAAATATGATCAATGTGATATTTTACGGGTGGGCGATAACAGGGAATATTGGGCGATAATGCAAGAAAGTTGTAATTTTCGCTTTAAAAGTGCAGGAAACAATTCTAGGACCCGAAAATATGATAAATATAATATTTTTCGTGTGGGCGATAATAGGGAATATTGGGCGATAATGTAAAGAAGTTGTAATTTTCGCTTTAAAAGAGCAGGAATCAATTCTATATCCCGAAAATATGATAAATATGATAGTTTTCGGATGGGCGATAATAGGGAACATTGGGCGATAATGCAAGAAAGTTGTAATTTTCGCTTTAAATGTGCAGGGATCAATTCTATGTCCCGAAAATATGATGAATATGATATTTTTTGGATGGGCGATAATAGGGAACATTGGGCGATAATGCAAGAAAGTTGTAATTTTCGCTTTAAAAGTGCAGGAATCAATTCTGTGACCCGAAAATATGATCAATGTGATATTTTACGGGTGGGCGATGACAGGGAATATTGGGCGATAAAGCAAGAAAGTTGTAATTTACGCTTTAAAACAGCAGGAATCAATTCTATGACCCGAAAATATGATAAATGTGAAATTTTTTCGGATGGGCGATAATAGGGAATATTGGGCGATAATACAAGAAAGTTGTAATTTTCGCTTTAAAAGTGCAGGAATCAATTCTATGACCCGAAAATATGATAAATGTGATATTTTTCGTGTGGGCGATAATAGGGAACATTGGGCGATAATGCAAAAAAGTTGTAATTTTCGCTTCAAAAGTGCAGGAATCAATTCTGTGACCCGAAAATATGATCAATGTGATATTTTACGGGTGGGCGATAACAGGGAATATTGGGCGATAAAGCAAGAAAGTTGTAATTTTCGCTTTAAAAGTGCAGGAAACAATTCTAGGACCCGAAAATATGATAAATATAATATTTTTCGTGTGGGCGATAATAGGGAATATTGGGCGATAATGTAAGAAAGTTGTAATTTTCGCTTTAAAAGAGCAGGAATCAATTCTATATCCCGAAAATATGATAAATATAATAGTTTTCGGATGGGCGATAATAGGGAATATTCGGCGATAATGCAAGAAAGTTGTAATTTTCGCTTTAAATGTTCAGGGATCAATTCTTTGTCCCGAAAATATGATGAATATGATATTTTTTGGATGGGCGATAATAGGGAACATTGGGCGATAATGCAAGAAAGTTGTAATTTTCGCTTTAAAAGTGCAGGAATCAATTCTATGACCCGAAAATATGATAAATGTGATATTTTTCGTGTGGGCGATAATAGGGAATATTGGGCGATAATGCAAGAAAGTTGTAATTTTCGCTTTAAAAGTGCAGGAATCAATTCTGTGACCCGAAAATATGATCAATGTGATATTTTACGGGTGGGCGATGACAGGGAATATTGGGCGATAAAGCAAGAAAGTTGTAATTTACGCTTTGAAAGAGCAGGAATCAATTCTATGACCCGAAAATATGATAAATGTGAAATTTTTTCGGATGGGCGATAATAGGGAATATTGGGCGATAATACAAGAAAGTTGTAATTTTCGCTTTAAAAGTGCAGGAATCAATTCTGTGACCCGAAAATATGATAAATGTGATATTTTTCGGGTGGGCGATAATAGGGAACGTTGGGCGATAGTGCAAGAAAGTTGTAATTTTCGCTTTAAAAGTGCAGGAATCAATTCTATGACCCGAAAATATGATAAATGTGATATTTTTCGGGTGGGCGATAATAGGGAATATTGGGCGATAATGCAAGAAAGTTGTAATTTTCGCTTTAAAAGTGCAGGAAACAATTCTAGGACCCGAAAATATGATAAATATAATATTTTTCGTGTGGGCGATAATAGGGAATATTGGGCGATAATGCAAGAAAGTTGTAATTTTCGCTTTGAAAGAGCAGGAATCAATTCTATATCCCGAAAATATGATAAATATGATAGTTTTCGGATGGGCGATAATAGGGAATATTGGGCGATAATGCAAGAAAGTTGTAATTTTCGCTTTAAATGTGCAGGGATCAATTCTATGTCCCGAAAATATGATGAATATGATATTTTTTGGATGGGCGATAATAGGGAACATTGGGCGATAATGCAAGAAAGTTGTAATTTTCGCTTTAAAAGTGCAGGAATCAATTCTATGACCCGAAAATATGATAAATGTGATATTTTTCGTGTGGGCGATAATAGGGAATATTGGGCGATAATGCAAGAAAGTTGTAAT
The DNA here is from genome assembly GCA_949752745.1 of Protula sp. h YS-2021. NCBI lineage: Eukaryota > Metazoa > Annelida > Polychaeta > Sabellida > Serpulidae > Protula > Protula sp. h YS-2021. The sequence goes on from OX457026.1 coordinate 14,412,005, forward strand.
TTTCGCTTTAAAAGTGCAGGAATCAATTCTGTGACCCGAAAATATGATCAATGTGATATTTTACGGGTGGGCGATGACAGGGAATATTGGGCGATAAAGCAAGAAAGTTGTAATTTACGCTTTAAAAGAGCAGGAATCAATTCTATGACCCGAAAATATGATAAATGTGAAATTTTTTCGGATGGGCGATAATAGGGAATATTGGGCGATAATACAAGAAAGTTGTAATTTTCGCTTTAAAAGTGCAGGAATCAATTCTATGACCCGAAAATATGATAAATGTGATATTTTTCGGGTGGGCGATAATAGGGAACGTTGGGCGATAGTGCAAGAAAGTTGTAATTTTCGCTTCAAAAGTGCAGGAATCAATTCTATGACCCGAAAATATGATAAATGTGATATTTTTCGGGTGGGCGATAATAGGGAATATTGGGCGATAATGCAAGAAAGTTGTAATTTTCGCTTTAAAAGTGCAGGAAACAATTCTAGGACCCGAAAATATGATAAATGTGAAATTTTTTCGGATGGGCGATAATAGGGAATATTGGGCGATAATGCAAGAAAGTTGTTATTTTCGCTTTAAAAGTGCAGGAATCAATTCTGTGACCCGAAAATATGATAAATGTGATATTTTTCGGGTGGGCGATAATAGGGAACGTTGGGCGATAGTGCAAGAAAGTTGTAATTTTCGCTTTAAAAGTGCAGGAATCAATTCTATGACCCGAAAATATGATAAATGTGATATTTTTCGGGTGGGCGATAATAGGGAATATTGGGCGATAATGCAAGAAAGTTGTAATTTTCGCTTTAAAAGTGCAGGAAACAATTCTAGGACCCGAAAATATGATAAATATAATATTTTTCGTGTGGGCGATAATAGGGAATATTGGGCGATAATGTAAGAAAGTTGTTATTTTCGCTTTAAAAGAGCAGGAATCAATTCTATATCCCGAAAATATGATAAATATGATAGTTTTCGGATGTGCGATCGATAATAGGGAATATTGGGCGATAATGCAAGAAAGTTGTAATTTTCGCTTTAAATGTGCAGGAATCAATTCTATGTCCCGAAAATATGATGAATATGATATTTTTTGGATGGGCGATAATAGGGAACATTGGGCGATAATGCAAGAAAGTTGTATTTTTCGCTTTAAAAGTGCAGGAATCAATTCTATGACCCGAAAATATGATAAATGTGATATTTTTCGTGTGGGCGATAATAGGGAATATTGGGCGATAATGCAAGAAAGTTGTAATTTTCGCTTTAAAAGTGCAGGAATCAATTCTGTGACCCAAAAATATGATCAATGTGATATTTTACGGGTGGGCGATGACAGGGAATATTGGGCGATAAAGCAAGAAAGTTGTAATTTACGCTTTAAAAGAGCAGGAATCAATTCTATGACCCGAAAATATGATAAATGTGAAATTTTTTCGGATGGGCGATAATAGGGAATATTGGGCGATAATACAAGAAAGTTGTAATTTTCGCTTTAAAAGTGCAGGAATCAATTCTATGACCCGAAAATATGATAAATGTGATATTTTTCGGGTGGGCGATAATAGGGAACGTTGGGCGATAGTGCAAGAAAGTTGTAATTTTCGCTTTAAAAGTGCAGGAATCAATTCTATGACCCGAAAATATGATAAATGTGATATTTTTCGGGTGGGCGATAATAGGGAATATTGGGCGATAATGCAAGAAAGTTGTAATTTTCGCTTTAAAAGTGCAGGAAACAATTCTAGGACCCGAAAATATGATAAATATAATATTTTTCGGGTGGGCGATAATAGGGAACATTGGGCGATAATGTACGAAAGTTGTGACCCGCGCATCAAGTCAACCTAAGGAAACTTGTGCACTTGTCCAAAATAAGCACGAAAGTAAAATAAACATGCGCATTGGTCTGGAATAAGAACCGCGCATTTATCTTTATTAAGTTAAATAAACATGTGCACTGTTCCAAAATGAGAGCCGCGCATCAACGCAAATTAAATAAACATGCGCACTTGTCTGAATTAGAACCGCGCATCGAGGCAAGTTACATAAATATGCGCACTGGTCCGAAATGCGAGCGTTGTTTGAAGGTATCTATGGCAAACTAGCCATTCTACCAGATATACAAAAAATCTGTTCCCCATTTTTCTGGGAAAGAAATCTTTGTATGCATTTATCGGTCTATGTTCTGGTCCAGTGCTAAATTAATTATTGAGCTAGCTCTTTGCCGTCTCATCTTTTGAAGCTTGATATTTCAGGGAAATTCCTTCGCTCATGCACGCTGGAATGGGTCTTATTGCTTTTCGTAAGCTGGGACTTTGTCCTTGGACAAACTTGTCTTAATATATGTAATAAATCAAAGCATCATTGCATGATCATCACAGTTGAAATAAAACAAGACCAAAATGATAAAAATAATGAAATTGACGCATCGGCAGTTATCAAAAGTGTTGTTAAATTTTCTACTTTCTCTAGTGAGACTTTGATTTGTGTCCAAACAAGTACACAGAGTCTATAAGGCCAGTGTTAGAAACTCAATTCCTGTGCTTCATATGTGTAAATTAAATGTGTTATTTCTGTAAATTTTGACATTGGCACCACATACAATAAATGCTAGATCGGCTAAGACGCGTTGGCATCAATAGTCAGACTTCATTCGGTGATGTTTTTAGTGTGCTTTTCCACATCAAAATGTGAAAAGTACGCCTTCGCGTCACCATAAACAAAATGAGGGTGGCTAAGGCACCTTTGCTCTTTTTAAATTAATGTTGAAGCTATGTAAAATACCTAATAATAGACTTATCCTTTTGACCGACTGTCCGCCATGTTTTGATAGAATCGCAGTGCCGCTCCGTGTTTTGTTACTGTGAGGCCATCTGAGCACTATCACTTGACGGTCTTGTTTTTGTAATTGCGCAGCCAGTATCAAAATTCTTGATGTTTCTCTTGAGGCGTTCTAGCAGAGTCTGATTATTTTTCTATTTGCAGTGTCTGGAACGACAGCGGTTGGTCATGACGAGAATTTGGGGAGATCGAGTGTGGAAGAACATGCTGACTAGGAAAAACTTTCTTTTGTGAAATACGAATATGCGTCTTTTTTCTGTTGAAACTTTTTTCTTCCTTTAAGGCCTGGAGTGGGGCTTATGGATTGGACTCTGTCCGTCTGTCTGTTCGTCCGCCCGTTTCCACTCATGCTCTTAGATGTGTTAGCCATTTGATCTGATAGTTTACAAGACTCATCCCCATGGTTGTAGCTTGATGCACGCTTATTTTTTTTTTTTTTTTTTTTTTGGCGGCTCGATAAAAATTTGGCTTTTTTTGGCGCTTTTGGTGCTTTCAGTGCTGTTTTTATACTTTTTGTATGCGATACCGCAAAAACAGCTCATCAGCTCTTCACCATACCTTGCAAAAAGAAAGACCATATAGTGCAGATTTGCACCGAGGAATTATTTTGATTTTGATTTTGACGAATTTTTCAAATTGTCACTTAGGTGTTTTTTTACTGTTTTGGCTTTGTTTACGCGATATCTCTAAAACATTTCATCAGATTTTCATCAAACCCTTTAGAAAGAAAGACCTTACAGTGACGATCATTGCTAAAAGGTTATTTTTTATTTATGTCAAAAATTGAAGTTTTGGCGATTTTTGGTACTTTCACTTTGGGTTTTTTTTTTCCTGTTTTGGACTTTGTTTATCTCTAAAACAGTTCATGGGATCTTCACCAAACCGTGGAATTACAAAGACGAGATAGTGCACATCATCACGAGGGTTGATTCTAATCAACAATTATATTTTGAACGATATTTTTTTTTTTTTATTTCATTTTGGTATGTTTTTAACTCTTTGACTGAGTGCACACGGCATCTCAGAGACGGCCGATTCGATTTTGATCAAATATAGCCGAAAGAAAGACCCTATAGTGTAGATAGTCACTGAAGTTAAGCGGGTCTGTCTGAGGTGACTGATTGGGGCGGGGGGAAGACATCCCGTTTTGTGTTAGCAAAAACATTGGCCCCCGACCGGGGTTTTATGATGCTTATGGATTGGGCTCTGTCGGTCCGTCTCCTTGTATTGTATCGAATTATTTTTAAATCTACTCATCGCCGTCTCCGGCTGGGGGCTGTGCTGTCGACGATAGCTTGTTTTTGTCGGTTTGTATCTGTCTTCTATCCATAAAATGCTAAAACCACGTAGATAGATGCTAGATGTAATTCTCGTAGAGACAGGGGTAAAATTGCTAAGCAGGGCAGACAGTTTGTTAATATTGGCGGGGGTACGCTCAAAAATTGGGCTTCGCCGTGAGGATTTTTCTGGCACGCAGGCTTTGCATGCCCTAATTTTTCAGACCAGGCAAATATGTGGGGGTGGAGTACGTCAAAAGTGTTGGCTCCAATGATTTCTGGATGAAGAGGTCACGTACTTAGAAGTTAAAGATCCAGGTGATGGCACGACCGCTAGAATTGAAATGTGTGTTGTTTAGAGTCTAGAAAAAAAAATTAAAATCGATGTTTGACCTCGACATTTCAGGTCAGAGTTCAACAATTTGCGATTCCAACCGTCCTGTAGTCTGGAAGCATGGCAAGAAGTGTCTAGAAACCGTTCTGTAGCAAAAAAAAAAGAAAAAAAAAGTGGTAAAATATATCTTTTGGCAACAATTTTTCGTCTGCCGGACCGGAATTGTAATTTTCTGCCCTGCCAGGGTGTATCGTGGAAGTGTAATGACTTGTGGTCACAATTTTTGGTATGCTTGGATGAGTAACGAAAACGAAGAATTGTAGAAAAAAAGATGCTGGTTTCACTTGAAATGTAAAATTAGTTGTTTGTTCAGGAATCTTTTAAACGCTGGCATTTTTTTTTTTCATTTTTCCATTTATTACTAGAATTAAAACTTAAAACAAATCATTTGTCTGTTTCATTTCACGTTTCGAATAATAAAGGTGCTATTCCACGCAAGTGGCTTGGATTTTATTCCCGTCTGGCTATGCGATATGGCAACTGCGATATGTTTTCAAATCCCTTCACATAAGCTTGCTATGAAGGTGTGTATTACGATCTGGAAATAGCATACGTTTCCATCTTCTGCCGCGGGATTCAAGTGGACAAATACTTTTAGCCCAGCTTACGTTATACGTAAGCTGGGGTATTCCTATAGGTTTGCGGGTGGCGTCCGTTAGTTAGTTAGTTAGTTAGTTAGTTAGTTAGTTAGTAAACTTTGTTTAAAAATGCATCTGCTCCTACAATTTTGATCCGATGACATTTATTTTTGGTGTGAGGCATCTCTAAGCGGTCGTGCATACGGCTTGTGCTTTTCTAGTCGATCGGGTGAATTTTGAATTTTTGGCGAATTTTTGAAGAAAAATTTTTAAAATGTCTCGCCTCCTATTTTTTTGACCCGATTTCATTTATTTTTGGTATGTGGCACCCCTAAAGGGTCATGCATACCGCTTTTGCTTTTTGAGTCGATCAGACAATTTTGGTATTTTTGGGGAATCTTTTAAGCAAAAATCTCGAAAATAATTCAAAATGCATCTACTCCTACAATTTTGAGTCAATGTAATTTATTTTTGGCGTGAGGCATCTCTAAGCGGTCGTGCATACGGCTTTTGCTTTTCTAGTCGATGGGGTGATTTTTGGCGAATTTTTGAAGAAAAAAATTTTAAAATGTATCTCCTCCTACATTTTTGACCCGATTTCATTTAAGGGTCATGCATATGGCTTGTGCTGTTTTAGTCGATCGGACATTTTTTGTATTTTAGGGGAATTATTTAAGCAAATATCTCGAAAATAATTCAAAATGCATCTACCCCTACAATTTTGAGTCAATGTCATTTATTTTTGGTGTGAGACATCTCTAAGCGGTCATGCATACGGCTTGTGCTTTTCTAGTCGATCGGTTGATTTTTGAATTTTTGGCGAATTTCTGAAGAAAAAGTTTTAAAATGTATCTCCTTCTACAGTTTTGACCCGATTTCATTTATTTCTGGTGTGTGGCACCCCTAAAGGGTCATGCATACCGCTTTTGCTTTGTTTAGTCGATCGGACTATTTTTTTATTGTTTGGGGAATTTTTTAAGCAAAAATCTCGAAAATAATTCAAAATGCATCTACTCCTACAATTCTGAGTCAATGTCATTTATTTTTCGCGTGAGGAATCTCTAAGCGGTCGCGCATACGGCTTGTGCTTTTCTAGACGATGGGGTGATTTTTGAATTTTTGGCGAATTTTTGAAGAAAAAATTTTAAAATGTATCTCCTCCTACATTTTTGACCCGATTTCATTTATTTTTGGTGTGTGGCACCCCTATAGGGGCATGCATACGGCTTGTGCTTTTTTAGTCGATCGGACAATTTTTGGGGAATTTTTTAAGCAAAAATCTCGAAAATAATTCAAAATACATCTACTCCTACAATTTTGAGTCAATGTCATTTATTTTTGGCCTGAGGCATCTCTAAGCGGTCATGCATACGGCTTGTGCTTTTCTAGTCGATCGGGTAATTTTTGAATTTTTGGCGAATTTTTGAAGAAAAAATTTTAAAATGTTTCTCGTATATTTTTGGTCCGATGATTTTAAGGGTCATGCATACGGCTTTTTTAGTCGATCGGATAATTTTTGTTTTTTGAGGGAATTTTTTAAGCAAAAATCTCGAAAATAATTCAAAATGCATCTTCTCTTACAATTTTGAGTCAATGCCATTTATTTTTGGTGTGAGGCATCTCTAAGCGGTCATGCATACGGCTTGTGCTTTTCTAGTCGATCGGGTGAATTTTGAATTTTTGGCGAATTTTTGAAAAAAATATTTTAAAATGTATCTCCTCCTATATCTTTGGCCCGATTATTTTAAGAAAAAATTTTAAAATGTATCTCGTTCTACATTTTTGACCCGATGTCATTTATTTCCCGATATATGAGGCACCCCTAAAGGGTCATACATATGGCTTGTGCTTTTTTAGTCGATCGGACAATTTTTGTATTTTTGGGGAATTTTTTAAGCAAAAATCTCGAAAATAATTCAAAATGCATCTACTCCTACAATTTTGAATCGATGTCATTTATTTTTGGTATGAGGCACCCCTTAAGGGTCGTGCGTACGTTTTGTGCTTCTTTAGTCGGTCGGACAATTTTTGTATTTTTAATGAGTTTTTGAAGAAAAAACTTCAAAATGCATTCCCCCCCTACAGTTTTGAAGCGATTTCGTTTTTCCGTTTTGAGATGAGGCGTCCCTAAGGGGTTGAGCATACGGCTTGCGCTATTTAGTCGATCCGACAATTTTTGTATTTTTAGGGAATTTTTGAAGAAAAACTTCAAAATGCATTTCCTCCAACAGCTTTTATCCGATTTCATTTATTTTTTTGTATTAGGCATCCTTAGGTGGGTCGGGCATACGGTTTGTGCTATTTGACTGAACTTGGAAATTTTTGATTTTTTTTTTTTTTGGGGGGGGGGGAATTTTTGATGAAACTACCTCAAAATGCATCTTCTCTTGCTGTTTTGATCAGACATCATTTACTTTTGGGCTGAGGCATGCTAAGGGTGTCGTGAATACGGCCTGTGCTTTTTGAGTCGATCAAGGAATTTTTGAAGAAAAAAATTCAAAATGCATTTCCTCCTGCGGTTTTTATCAGATTTCATTTATTTTTAATATGAACCGTTTCTAGGGGGTCATTCATACGGCTTGTACTTTTTGAGAGAATTGGAAAACTTTTGAATTTTTTTCGAAATTTTTTTTAAAAGTTAAATGAATCTTCTTCTACAGCGCGTAAACACAAGTTAAATGAACTTGCGCAGTAGTCAGATTTAACAACCGGACATCGACACAAGTTACATAAACATGCGCAGTAGTCCAAAATAAGCACTGCGCATTGATGCAAGTTAAATAGGCATGCGTATTGGTCCGAAATGTGAACCGCGCATCGACGGAAGATAAATAAACACGCGAACTGGTCCAAAATAAGCACCGCGCATCAACGCAAGTTAAATAAACATGCGCACTGGTCCGAAAAAAAGAACCACGCATCGAAGCAAGTTGAATCGACATGCGCAATGGTCCGAAATGCGAACCGCACATCGAGACAAGTTGAATAAACATGCGCAGGGGTCCGAAATGCGAACCGCACATCAACGTATGTGCACTTGGTCCAAAATAAGCACCGCGCATCAACACAAGTTAAATAAACATGCGCACTGGTCCCAAATGCGAACCGTGCATCAACGCAAGTTAAACAAACATGCGCACTTGTGCGAAAAAAGAACCACGCATCGACGCAAGTTGAATAGACATGCGCAGTGGTCCGAATTGAGAACCGCGCATCAACACAAGTTAAATAAATATGCACAATGACCGGAGATGCGAACCGAGCATCAACGCAATCTAAATAACAAATAAACTGGTCCGAAATGCGAACTGCACATCAGGGCAAGTTAAATAATCATGTGCGCTTGGTCCAAAATAAGCACCGCGCATCAACGCAAGTTAAACAAACATGCGCACTTGCCCGAAAAAAAGAACCACACATCGACGCAAGTTGACTAGACATGGGCATTGGTCTGAAATGAGAATCGCGCATCAACGCAACCTAAAGAAATATGCGCACTGGTCCGAAATGCGAACCGCACATCAGCGCAAGTTAGATAAACATTTGCACTGGTCCCAAAATAAGTACCGCGCATCAAGACAAGTTAAACAAATGTGCACACTGTTCCAAAATGCGAACCACGCATCAACACAGGTTAAATAAACATGCGCACTGGTGGAAAATGCGAACCGCTCATCAACGCAACCTAAGTAAACAAACACACTGGTCCGGTATGCAAACCGCACATCAACACAAGCTAAACAAGCAAGCACACTGGACCAAAATGAGCACCGTACATCATCGCAAGTTAAATAAACATGGACACTGGCTCGAAATACGAACTGCGCATTAACGCAATTTAAATAACATGCGCACTATTCAAAATGAGAACTGCGCATCAACGCAACTTAAATAAACATTTGCACTGGGCCAAAATTAGCACCGCGCATCAACGCAAGTTGAATAAACATGCGCACTGGTCCGAAATTCGAACCGCGCATCAACGCAAGTTAAATAAACATTCGCAATGGTCCGAAATTTGAACTGCTCATTAACGCAAGTTAAATAAACATGCAAACTGGTCCGAAATGCGAATCGCGTATCAAGGTAACCTAAGGAAACCTGTGCACTCGTCCAAAATAAGTACCACTCAACGCAAGTAAAATAAACAAGCGCGTTGACTGAAATAAAAACCGCGCATCCACGCAAGTTAAATAAACATGCGCACTGGTCCGAAATAAGAACCGCACATCAACACAAGGTAAATAAACATGCGCACTGATCCGAAATAAGAACCGCACATCGACAAAAAGCAAATAAACATGCGTGCTGGTCGGAATTGCGAACTGCGCATCAACGCAAGTTAAATAAACATGTGCACTGTTCCAAAATGAGAGCCGCGCATCAACGCAAATTAAATAAACATGCGCACTTGTCTGAATAAGAACCGCGCATCGAGGCAAGTTACATAAATATGCGCACTGATCCGAAATGCGAGCGTTGTTCGAAGGTATCTATGGCAGACTATTCAGTCTACCAGAGATACAAAAAATCTGTTTCTCTTTTTTCTGGATTTATCGGTCTATGTTCTGGTGCTAAATTAATTATTGAGCTAGCCTTTTGCCGTCTCATTTTTGAAGCCCAAATTTTCAGGGAAATTCCCTTGCTCATGCACGCTGGAATTGCTCTTATTTCTTTTCGTAAGCTGGGGCTTTGTCCTTGGACAAACTTGTTAATTCTCATCTTTTTGGGATCCGACGTGAGAATACAAAAACACATCGAGTATAGACCAATGGTCATGTCTCAAATTCACAATCCATAGGTCTTCGATACCTCGTATCACAACTTTGTTTCTCTTCCATTTGCATGTTATCTATGACAACATATTTTAAATGTTTTGATCTTTTGATCAATTCTGGATCTAACGATAACACACCTTAAATCCGTTTGCTTCAAAATGTGACATTACTGTACGCACCACTATATGCGGGTGAGCAGGGTCAAGATAAATTTTCCTTGGGTACTATTCCAACGTTGTTGCATGTTCTCGTTTCAACAAATGATAATAAGTACACACTGAAAAAGGTGTCAGACAATACACTAAAATTTGATATCTCTGTTTTTTATCATGGTATAAGCAAGGATTTCATCGAGTCATTTCGATGTGGTTTCTTTTAAGTCAAGCTTAATTTAACACTGGTGTAATGGAATATGTGGCACGTTTTATCCAAGTGAGCTGTAAATTCATTCATATAAGCGAAATAGCGTGTCACATGGGGAACAGGCGGTCTCCCCCTGGCGCTCCCCCCCCCCCCGAGGCGGTTTCCCCCTGGCGGTCTCCCCCTGTCCTCCCTCAACGGCACATTTTTTTTAAACTTACATCAGCAAAACTTGTACATTTCCCTCTTTTTTCTTCTCCCCCCTCAAACTTGCTTTCCTTATTGCTGTATGAAGACCAAAGGGTTATTGATGTTTCTTTAATCTGTTCAATTAAGTGACTGATATATTGAATTTTTGACCGAATCAATGAAACGTCGGATCTAGTATAGGCTACTGATGATGTTTTCCGGAGTAGTTTGGTTTATTTATGGATATCAGATTTGCTTCCGGAGAACGTAAATGGTTGTATAAAAGCTCACCAAAAGGTAGCCAAATTATCACATCAAGATGGAATTCATTACGACAATACGAGGAAAGCAGTAAGGTGGTGACACAGTAAAGCTAGTGATCTGTAAATTAAATTTCGTAATCGCATATGAAAGATCAGTCTACAGTAAGTGTTTGATTGTAATTTCGTACTTGGATTTTAAAGCAGATTAATTTCCTAGTGGTAACATAAAAGTAGATTAAAGGTAAGGTTGAAAATTAAAAAGGGAATGAAATGAAAAGTTTTGCTGATTTAAGTTTTACTAACTAAAACAAATCTGCCATGGTGGGGGGGTGAGAAGGACGGGGGGAGTCAGTCTACGGAGGGGGGGAGATCGCCAGGGGGGAGTTGGTAGGGGGGAGTCCGCCGGGGGGAGACCGCCTTGACCCGTCACATGCATCTTTCATCCAGAAATAGTCTTTCTTTTATCCTGAATTCATAATTCAGTAGAGTTCTGAACTTCGTCTAAATTTATGCTATTTATTCATGCGTTTTTCAGGATTCCACCTTGCTGTTTTAATGTCATTCAACTTCGAGCCAGGTCTAGCCTTGTATCCGAGTGGATGCCCCCGACAGGTCAGACCGCGTACCCAACTAGCCAAATGCAAAGCAGGCTTAGGAATCTGTACATAACAGCAATGCACTGAAGTTAAACATAAATAAATGGTATAATAAACATTCAAAGCCAGAAGGTAATGATGAGCTTTTCTGAGAAAATATTTCTGATAAGGGATTAGATTTGGGATCCCTGGCATCCGGAAAAGCAGGGAATCTATATTAATGCTGCCAGATAAGCTTGGTGAAGTAATTGTTAGTGTCACGGTCAGATACCCATTCTACCGGGCTTGTATTGCTAAAAATCCTCTATTTTCATATGAAAGAGGGTTCTCACAGAAGGCCCTTTGTGGACTCCGAATTTCAAGCAGGTTATAATTTCTACATTTCGTTGCTTCCATATACACTAGTCAACATGGAAAGAACAAAACATGATAACATGCTGGTGTGCAACACCCTGTTTTATCTTTTGCATGAGCCACAACAGTCTTTGACACTCGCACTATGTATTCACCAACATTACACTATATATTTTAAAAATGCTTGTAAACCACCAAATTTTGTAAGGTAACGATATTACCAGTGCAAATAAATTTCACAAAATTATAATATCTTGAAATAATTCAAATAACATCCAAGCTGGATGTCACTGTTAGCGTAACCTTGTTTACTGAAAAATATCTCAAGATCAGAGTTTTTAGGTACTTTTTCAAAAATCACTCGTTAAAGTTGTAACGCACATCTTCACTAGGAACTCGATCCCTTGTTCACCGCCTAAGATACAGTATAGTTCACATGTTTACAAAATATTTACTCTAACGTGCTGCTTACAACGGACAATTGTCTATACAAAATATCTTGAAATATTCTAATTCCTAAAAAAAGTTGTTACTTTATCTGTTGTGAACAAGAGTTAGGTCTCGCTCAAGTAAAGTTTCTGTTTTGTCCATAAATTTATTTGCATGGGAAATACACCTGTCTATTTTCACAGTGCTTCGTACTTCGTTTTTCTATATCAACTTTTAACAGAGAAGGGGTCAGTCAGTAAATCAAATCATTTCAGTTGCTGTAAGGAAGTTGTTCTTGTGTTGTTATGTAGATATTCTTGCTAACTGTGTATATAACTTTTTCGAACCTGCATTTTCTAATGCAAAGCTAAATTGATTTTGTTGCTCTTGGGAATCGTGAACATTCTTTTTACTCTAAATTTTATTTTGTGATGGATAATATAACTTTTAAAATGCATTCCAAATTTTATGTTACAAGAAACCATTACTCCTAGATCAAAACTAAACATCATAGCCCTTGATTTTACCAACAATGTGAGGCTAGGGCCTGCGTCTAAGCAAGCACCTGACAACCAAGACTCCTGTTACACTGGAACACTAACAGGTAAAAAGTAAAAAAAAGCTAACAGTACCTCAAAAAGCAAAGAAACTTCTGGCCCAGTGAATTAAAAAAATACATTCATAGCGCCTGACCTCACCCCCAAGAGCAACGAGAAAATAAAAAGACTTATCAAAGAACCAAAAAGACTACGAGCAAACAGAGAACACGTGCTTATCCAAAAAGGCCAGATAGTAACAAGAACTCAAGCCTCGATCAAACCGATCCGAATTTTCTGATAAGAACCAAATCAAAACAACGATGAGACATCATTCCCATAATACGGAGCACATCTTTGCGCAAAACCTTTAATGTTAAAGCTATGTCAGATCTATAGAAAGCGATCATAGACTATGGTTGAAATTTTAAAAAGAAATACCCTGACTAGCGAATAATCACCAGAGGCCTGTTTTACAAACCTTGCGAATGAGAAGACAGAGGGTAATCTGCAGAACCGTGCAGATGATAGTAATGCCTTTTTCCAAAGTATCTAAGATAACCTTATTCCTTTGCAGAAGATAACATATTTTTAGAAGAATACGCTAAAGTGAAAGAGAGGGACCTGCTGTCAATTGACGACGTTGAAAAGTAGGAGGCTACATGCCAGAGAACTAGAAAGCTACCATACCCAAATCATCAGCCTTAGATTACAGGCCCGCGTCACTTAGGCTAATAAGAGCTAAAAAATTAGAGCCATGACCCAGATCTATCATAATCAAGAACTTCCTGAGTACAATTCCCAATTTAGAAATAAATCAGTTTCAACAACACGCATAGTAAAAATGTTACAAGAGTGATATGAGGCCCTAGGCAAAGTCAATTAAATAAGAATTATATTTCTATACTTTTCCAAAGCTTTTGACAGGATAACTCACAAGAAACTGCTGCCAAAGATGAAAACTGTGGAAAACTCACCAATTGAACTGAAATGGCTAGCAGTTCTCTTTAACAATAGACTGCAATAGGTAAAATTGCAAAACTATCTCAAGCCTGTGTATGTATAGGGTTCGTTATCACAAGGGGCTCTGTGGGGAATGAAATGTTTCTGTGCAGTGATAAAGGACTTGCAGTCAATACTCCACCTTTTTAAATATGTCGATGACTGCACATTGTTTTAAATCATAAAAAGACACTACAAGAAGCGATCTGCAACACATGAGAGTGGGCAAGAAGAAAGGATATGCGCCTCAGTTCCAAGACCAAAGAACTGTACATGTCCTTCAACAGATCAGTAACTACCACAACACCAATAAAAATCTCAGACTATAAAAAGAGCCGAAATCCACAAAACTTGTCGGTATCAAAAATCAAGATAATCTGAAATGCGATATTCATGTTGAAGAAGCTAACAAAAAATGCAAGCTCAAATTTAAACTTCCTGATCTATCAAAAAGAATTGGTGCAAAAATTGGCTAACTTTTACACTTCTTTAAAGCTGTCGAGTAGTTGAGAAACGAGAGTTTAAGCACAGGAAGTGACGTCATCATGACGTCATGAGGTGTGCTAGAACTCTCATGAGAGTTTAAGCACAGTGACGTCATAATGACGTCATAGGATGTTCTGGAACAGATATTAAAGCGCGCGCCCGTGTCAATGACGTCATCATGACGTCATTCGTCACGTGACCTGTCAATCATGTGTCACATGACCTGTCAATCATGTGTCACATGACCTGTCAATCATGTATATGAGGAAAATTTTCCCGATCATAAACCTTCTGGCCTGAATGGCTCAGTTGGTAGAGCGCAGGGCCCGTAAGCGGACCCATGATCTGAAGGTCAATGGATCGAACCCGCCCTCGGGCATCACTTTCATATCATGGGACCCCCCCCCCCGGTTAAGAATCATATACCATGGGGACCCCCCCCTGGTCAAGAATCATATAGCATGGGGACCCCCCCTGGTGAACAATCATATACCATGGGACCCCCCCCCCCCGGTGAAGAAGTATATCATATCATGGGACCCCCCCCCCTAGGATGTGATTCAACACTCCTATAAGAGCACATTGTCTGTGCACATATGCATCATTCATGCTCTGACTGCCGTTGGATACACAGGGGAAAAAAGTGAAAACAGTTCCTCTTACCTATTGTGTTGTGCTGTGCTGTTGAAGAACAAGTGAAGGATTGACTGGAATACACATAGGAGATGAAGTGAAACATTAGTTATTCTTTGGAAAAGGAAAGTGAACGATTGGTTATTCTTTGGAAAGGAAGTGAAAGATTGGAGACGAATTGGCAAAACAGTCGTGGTAAGTGACTTTTTTTTTTTTTTTTTTTTTTGGTTATTTTTAGTTTTTATTCATTTTTATGACTCTGTGACATTATGTGACAACATGTGACTGTGACATCATGTGACTCTGTGACATTATGTGACTCTGTGACTTTTTTTATTACTATTATTATTATTATTCTTATTATGATAATATTTAATTAGTCATATTTCAATGGTTTCCCCATTGCAATAACCACACATAGCATAAGTACATGTGTACAGAGTGTGGGAGAAAAACCAATCGATAAATTCAGAGTGCACTCGTACAGAGTGTGGGAGAAAAACCGATCGATAAATTCAGAGTGCACTCGTACAGAGTGTGGGAGAAAAACCGATCGATAAATTTTCAGAGTGCACTCGTGCAGAGTGTGGGAGAAAAATCGATCGATAAATTTTCAGAGTACACTCGTGCAGAGTGTGGGGGAAAACCGATCGATAAATTTTCAGAGTGCACTACTTAAGAGCGTGGGAACGATCAATAAATTTGAGAAGAAACGGGATTTTCCTTACGTTAAGCGTAATGTTATGTTTTATGTTATAGTAGTTGGATAATGGCACTTCTAAAGCACATTTAACAAATGTAGTTTTTTGAAAACAAATAAGTTTTAGTATTTTACCATGCTACTTATTCAACTGTTTTAAAGTTATAGTAGTGTGAAAATGGTTGTTCTAGATCAACTTTAACAATTTTAGGTTTTGATAACATATGATGTTTAAAATAGGTTTTAACATTTTACCAAACCACTTATTCAAAAGTTCTAAAGTCAAAGTAGTGGAAAAATGGTGGTTCCAGACCAACTTTAGCAAATTTAGTTTTTAACACCATATGATATATAAAATAAGTTTGAACATTTTAGCATGCTACTTATTTGAATATTCTAAAGTCATAGTAGTGGAAAAATGGTAGTTCTAGACCACTTTTGTTTTTTTTTTGACAAAATATGATGTATAAAATAAGTTTGAACATTTTACCATGGTGTAGTAGGGTAAAAATCAGGGTTCTAAACCAACTTTAACAAATTTAGTTTTTACACGTTTCAGACGATTCTACCACTTGGTTGGTTGGTTGATTGTTGGAAAATGGGAAGTGAATATGTGGATAGTTATGTAGGAAAACTGCGCCCATTCAAAAGACGTGCTCGAATGGCAAGCCCATTTTAAAGACGTGTTCGAATGGCAAGCCCATTCAAAACACATGTTTGAATAATTTTTGGAAGATATTACGTCGTGGTATTGTTCAACAAATTGTTCAACATGTTCAACATGTTGTTGTTCAACATGTTGTTCAACATGTTCAACAAGTTCAACATGTTCAACATGTTCAACATGTTGTTGTTCAACATGTTGTTCAACATGTTGTTGTTCAACATGTTGTTCAACATGTTCAACAAGTTGTATATAAAGCTATGTTTAAAGACTTTCTCATCATTTGAATAGTGTAGGTTGAACCGAAAGGATGTATAAATGCAACAGTTGTTCGAAATCTTACAATTGGCCACAAAGTCTTAAAAGACACTTAAAGATTGCTCACACTTCAGAAGTGGATGAAGAATTGGATATGGAAAACCCTATAAAACTACCTTTCACGGAAACTTTAGATGAGTCTTCTATGGAAAGTCAAAGCGTCAACATGGCTGAAAAGAATGCACATGCTTGTACAGAATGTGGTGCATTATACAACAGCGAAGAAGCTTTGCTCAAACATATGGGGCAGTGTGCCGAGGAGGCTGATGACAGGAGTTCTGAAAGTGAGTCAGAAACAGACTCTGAAAGTGAGTCAGAAATAGACTCTGTTTGGCATGATATGGTTCAAGAAGTCTACGATGACTATGATAACATATTTCAAGAAAAGGTTTCAGAATATGAAGAACAAGGACTTGAAGATGCGCGTGAAATAGCAAGTTATGACCTTCGACCCATTTATAAGCATGGACTAAAACAACTGTTTATGAGACTGTTCAACTATACCCAGCGTCTACAACAAAGCCAACATTATCAAAAGATTTTAGAGGACTTTAATTACTTTGTTGATGAAAAACATTATAAGTATTCAAAGGCATTAAAGGCGGCTATAAGGAAGAACAATGCATTCTTTGAAGAGCTACTAGATAAGAAGGAGGAGGAGGATGGTAGCAGTGACGAAGAAAGTGGCATGGAAAGTGAACAGAGTGAAACAGATGCAGAAAAATAGACTTATTTGACTAAACTTTATAATAAAGACTTTATAAATGTTGTAATATTTTATTAAGTTAAGCGTTGTGTATTAATATATGTCTTGCTTTGCAACATATAAAGTCGTAAGGTTCCTGGCACGGTTTTTATTGACCCGTAAACCATATATCATATATTAGGTATTATAGTTAATTTTGTATTATTATGTATTATATTCAAGAATTGTATTATTATGTATTATATTCAAGTATTGTTTTATTATATATTATATCCAAGTATTGTTTTATTATGTATTATATCCAAGTATTGTATAAGAAAAATAAAAAGTTTAAAAGCATCATATGTGTTTCTTTTATTAAATATTACAAATATGTACAATTATGATAAAAACAAAACTATTTCAAATACATATTATGCTAATACATGTACCCACTCATAAGAACTTAAATTGATAAGTTTACAAATGTTATAAAAACTAACTTTACATCAACATAGATAATGTTAACTCATTTCATAGTCATACTGTTACAATTGCATACAATCACATATGACTTTCTACTCAACCATCTTCTGACAGTCACTACATTTATACAGGTCCATTTTCTGAAGCATGAGATCCACTGACGTCATTTGCTTCTTTAACATGTGCCAGCCTTTCAATGATAACAAAATTCCCTTCTTGGTAGGATATAACCTCCCAGATGCATGATTCGTAATATATTTACGAATGTTAACCATCACTTTCTGTTGATATTTCACCAATTTAATATATGTTTCTCCATTAATGGGTATCATAACCGGTGAATCGTCTACACGCATCTTCTTCATAGTGGTATCAGCTTTACGCTCCGGTTCTCGCTTCATATTAGGCTCTGTCGTATTTTTTCGCATTTTACACGGCGGCGTCATAGCTGGTAACTCATCTCTTTTTATCTTTCTAAGATGTGGTCGCTTTTGACGCTGCTGACGTGACTTCACCTTGGACTTTACCATGGGCATTGCCTTAGACTTTGCTGTAGGTATTGCCTCAGGCTTTGCTATAAAATTTTCTGCAGGCATTGCCATAGATTGTAGTTGTTGTTGTTCACTCACTGCAGACATGTTCACTCTTCAGTATCTGGATACAGAATGTGTCTTACGTCTGAGGGCGGTTGCCTTTTATACTTTATAGTTGTCTTAATATCTTTAGATATAGCTTTATCACATGTAACTTTGTGGCCAATTGTAAGATTTCGAACAAATTTATACATCCTTTCGGTTCAACCTACACTATTCAAATGACGAGAAAGTCTTTAAACATAGCTTTATATACAACTTGTTGAACATGTTGAACAACATGTTGAACAACAACATGTTGAACAACATGTTGAACATGTTGAACATGTTGAACATGTTGAACTTGTTGAACATGTTGAACATGTTGAACATGTTGAACTTGTTGAAGATGTTGAACAACATGTTGAACAACAACATGTTGAACATGTTGAACAATTTGTTGAACAATACCACGACGTAATATCTTCCAAAAATTATTCAAACATGTGTTTTGAATGGGCTTGCCATTCGAACACGTCTTTAAAATGGGCTTGCCATTCGAGCACGTCTTTTGAATGGGCGCAGTTTTCCTACATAACTATCCACATATTCACTTCCCATTTTCCAACAATCAACCAACCAACCAAGTGGTAGAATCGTCTGAAACGTGTAAAAACTAAATTTGTTAAAGTTGGTTTAGAACCCTGATTTTTACCCTACTACACCATGGTAAAATGTTCAAACTTATTTTATACATCATATTTTGTCAAAAAAACAAAAGTGGTCTAGAACTACCATTTTTCCACTACTATGACTTTAGAATATTCAAATAAGTAGCATGCTAAAATGTTCAAACTTATTTTATATATCATATGGTGTTAAAAACTAAATTTGCTAAAGTTGGTCTGGAACCACCATTTTTCCACTACTATGACTTTAGAACTTTTGAACAAGTGGTTTGGTAAAATGCTAAAACCTATTTTAAACATCATATGTTATCAAAACCTAAAATTGTTAAAGTTGATCTAGAACAACCATTTTCACACTACTATAACTTTAAAACAGTTGAATAAGTAGCATGGTAAAATACTAAAACTTATTTGTTTTCAAAAAACTACATTTGTTAAATGTGCTTTAGAAGTGCCATTATCCAACTACTATAACATAAAACATAACATTAGGCTTAACGTAAGGAAAATCCCGTTTCTTCTCAAATTTATTGATCGTTCCCACGCTCTTAAGTAGTGCACTCTGAAAATTTATCGATCGCTTTCCCCCACACTCTGCACGAGTGTACTCTGAAAATTTATCGATCGGTTTTTCTCCCACACTCTGCACGAGTGCACTCTGAAAATTTATCGATCGGTTTTTCTCCCACACTCTGTACGAGTGCACTCTGAATTTATCGATCGGTTTTTCTCCCACACTCTGTACGAGTGCACTCTGAATTTATCGATTGGGTTTTCTCCCACACTCTGTACACATGTACTTATGCTATGTGTGGTTATTGCAATGGGGAAACCATTGAAATATGACTAATTAAATATTATCATAATAAGAATAATAATAATAATAGTAATAAAAAAAGTCACAGAGTCACATAATGTCACAGAGTCACATAATGTCACAGAGTCACATGATGTCACAGTCACATGTTGTCACATAATGTCACAGAGTCATAAAAATGAATAAAAACTAAAAATAACCAAAAAAAAAAAAAAAAAAAAAGTCACTTACCACGACTGTTTTGCCAATTCGTCTCCAATCCTTCACTTCCTTTCCAAAGAATAACCAATCGTTCACTTTCCTTTTCCAAAGAATAACTAATGTTTCACTTCATCTCCTATGTGTATTCCAGTCAATCCTTCACTTGTTCTTCAACAGCACAGCACAGCACAACACAATAGGTAAGAGCAACTGTTTTCACTTTTTTCCCCTGTGTATCCAACGGCAGTCAGAGCATGAATGATGCATATGTGCACAGACAATGTGCTCTTATAGGAGTGTTGAATCACATCCTAGGGGGGGGGGGTCCCATGATATGATATACTTCTTCACCGGGGGGGGGGGGTCCCATGGTATATGATTGCTCACCAGGGGGGGGGGTCCCCATGCTATATGATTCTTGACCAGGGGGGTCCCCATGGTATATGGTTCTTCACCAGGGGGGGGGGGGGTCCCATGGTATATGATTCTTCACCAGGGGGGGGGGTCCCCATGGTATATGATTTTTCACCAGAGGGGGGGGTCCCCATGATATGAAAGTGATGCCAGAGGGCGGGTTCGATCCATTGACCTTCAGATCATGGGTCCGCTTACGGGCCCTGCGCTCTACCAACTGAGCCATTCAGGCCAGAAGGTTTATGATCGGGAAAATTTTCCTCATATACATGATTGACAGGTCATGTGACACATGATTGACAGGTCATGTGACACATGATTGACAGGTCACGTGACGAATGACGTCATGATGACGTCATTGACACGGGCGCGCGCTTTAATATCTGTTCCAGAACATCCTATGACGTCATTATGACGTCACTGTGCTTAAACTCTCATGAGAGTTCTAGCACACCTCGTGACGTCATAATGACGTCACTTCCTGTGCTTAAACTCTCGTTTTTCAACTACTCTGTCGTAAGAACCCAAATCGAAAATACAATCCCTGCTTAGGGAACACAGCACACTGTTGAACAAACAACCAACTTGGAACAAATCCAAAAGAGGGATGTCTGTATCATAAACACGAAAATGATGTATTAAATAACATTTCCCCTAAGCCTAAAGAGCTAATTTACTCTCTAAAAAAGGGCAACAAATATTCCTTGCTCCATCGTAATGTAACTCTTTTGCCCCTTATTATTTATTTAATTTTTATTAAATCAACCTATATCTGTTCTGGAACGTAATTCCACCATCTTATGTTGCCACTTTCAAGCATAAAATCTTATTTTATCATTTCTTAAGATAGTTATTAGATCAATCCGTTGTTGTTCAACAGGCAACTTCCAAGATGGTTCGGTCCGTTGTGTTTAACTCCTTTTTACTCTGCAGACCCACTGGGGATTCCCGACAATAATACTAATAAAAGATAGGGAATGCCTTTTAAAATGTCTGTCCGCTCTATGTTTATACACAACAGATAGATCTCCTCAAGGATCAGCTGTTTTATATATTTATGGATAAATCAGTATAATGCATCTTACCAAGCTCCTTGAAAAACGTTGTTATAAAACAGATGACCCCCGAAAAATTTATCTATTATGTATAAACACAAAGCGAATTGGTAGTTTTAAAAGTAGTTCCTCACTTTACAAGTGTTGTTTTTGCGAGATCTCCAGTGTTTATATGAAGGAAAAAGGTGTCATACACAACAGACCGAAGCGCTATAAGCAACAAGGCCGTCAAACTTGATACAGCGTTGTTGCTCAATTGGTAACCTCTTCGGCTGTTCAGAGGTCATTTGTTTTATAACAACGGGACCACAGAAACGAGAAAAACTTGATCAGGTAAATTGAGGTATTATAATTACCTAAAATAGACACGTGCATATAACGTTACATTAACTACTTACTAACAGTTAAACTATCAAATATAGGTTATAATGAATGACGCGCATGAGCGATAATATAGGTAGTGTATTTAGTACCTTAAAACCTCCTGGGTGATGGTGCGTGCCAAAAGGCCAGCAAAATTTAGATGCGTATCTGTTAGCATTTTCCCCTATTCTTGGAGTGTAAATAAATATAATACCTGCATCTGGAAAACCGCGTGCTAAATGCAAGTTTACATGTGTATTAGGTAGTCCCAGCGGACCTTTTCTATCTTCCTAGGACAGAAAGGGTCACAGTTCCTGCAATAGAAATTGCCATTGATCTCAATTTTCAAGGCTTTGGATCTTTCGGCGCACGTTCAGGGACACCGAGGCTCGAACTGGTAGGCTTTTTCTTTAAAAGCACATTGAGAAGTATCGTGGCGCATTATTTTCGACCTCAGCGAAACTCCCAAACTAGAGTAAAGCGTGGATGCAACTGTGGATTAACTGTTATTGTGGGCGATAATGAGGGATTCGACATCCTGATCTCAAGAAAACACATATTTTTCTCAGTAAAAAAATGTTATCTGACCATAAAACGTGTGCGCCATAATTTATAATTGGGCCATTTATGTGATGCACCCTTTCTAAGATAACGCCGTTGGCCCTAGTCGTGCGCCGAGATTTGAAAATTGACATCAATGACATTTTCCTATTGTAGGAACTATGACTCTTGCTGTCATAGGAAGACCGCAAGAGTCATCTAGGACTATGTATTAGGCTGACGGTTGGGATGGGGCCCCCACCCGGGACTGGTAAGGTGACACACCCCAATTTTTGCGGCATTAGTAGCGTACCCGTAGATTCAAGTTGGTGCCAAATATCGTTACCGAAATCGGTCAAGAAAGTGGGAAGAGAGAAAATATATTCCATCCCATAACTAAGTTATGAAGCTGCGATGGAAAAAAGTAACCTCACACCCCTAAAAGAAAGAAGACTCCGATTGTGCATGAAGTTCTTTATACAAATGCAGAACCCAAACAACGTCTTACACAGACTCCTACCAAAAACCCCGAAATATGAACCATACTCTAAGATCAGCCAATAAACTTCCTTTACCACAAATAAGAACTACTAAATGCAAAAACTCAGTCATTCCATATTGCTTATTTAATCTACAAGATTAAACCAAGATAAACTGTTAATAATTAGAATACAACAAACTGAAAGAGGGAAAGAAACGTACAAACTTATAATTTTAGAACTTGCAACGAACCTTCTTCATTACTTTAATTATCTCTAAATATTATTAGTCCCCCGCCGGGGGACTATAGGTTTCCGGTTTGTCTGTCCGTCTGTCTGTCGACACCTTTTTGTTAACACACTCAAGCCTACATTTTTCGACCGATTTTTAAGATATTGTATATATGGGTAGTACTGGAATGAACAAGGATCGGTATTGTAAATGAGCCATGTCGGCCCAAGGACATTGGCCCAGCTGAACTTCACAAATTTTCGCAATCCTTACTCAGTCGAATGAGTTTGTTAACACACTCAAGCCTACATTTTTCCACCAATTGTAAAGATATTGTATCTATGGGTAGTACTGGAACAAACAAGGATCGGTATTGTAAATGAGCCATATCGGCCCAAGGACATTGGCCCAGCTGAACTTCACAAATTTTCCCAATCCTTACTCGGTCGAATGAGTTTGTTAACACACTCAAGCCTACATTTTTCCACCGATTGTTAAGATATTGTATATATGGGTAGTACTGGAACGAACAAGGATCGGTATTGTAAATGAGCTGTATCGGCCCAAGGACATTGGCCCAGCTGAACTTCAGAAATTTTCACAACTCTTACATACTGGAATGAGTTTGTTAACACACTCAAGCCTACATTTCTGCACCGATTGACAAGATATCTTAACTGTGAGTAGTATTAGAACCAACAAGGTTTGGTATCGTAAATGAGCCATGTCAGCCCAAGGACATTGACCCAGTTGAAGTTCACAAATTTTCCCAATCCTTACTCAGTTGAATGAGTTTGTTAACACACTCAAGCCTACATTTCTGGATCTATTGTTGAAATCTTTTAGATATAGGAAGTATTGGAACAACAAAGGTCGGTTTTGTAAATGAGCCCTGTCGGCCCAAGGACATTGGCCCAGCTGAACTTCAGAAATTTTCACAACCCTTACATATTGGAATGAGTTTGTTAACACACTCAAGCCTACATTTTTTGAAACAATTGTCAAATGTTATACACATAGGTAGTATGAATGGTAACAAGAATTGGTATTGTAAATGAGCCATGTTGGCTTAAGGACATTGGCCCAGCTGGAATTTTAAAATTCACGAACATGATACGAAGGGTTGTAGTCCAACCTAACAAAATCAAATACCGGGATTGTACGCCGGCGGGGGACATAGTCAGTTTCACTGACCCACTTTTTTTTTTTTTACATCAAGATGATAACAAGTAATGCATTTTTGTATATACCGTGATTTTTCAACCTGACGGTTGCAATGAGTTTTAATAAATCTAATTCTGATTTCCTTCATTTCCGATAGCTACCTGGTAACTAGCTGTCAGCTCTGACTTGTATACCATCGTATACATCTTTGTCAGAGCTACGAAGCCTTCTATTGTTCCACTAATAGGGGTCAGCTTCATATGTTCCGAGGCACGAACCCTCTATGTCAGTCCGTATTATTCAAACATTTACAACAAGTTCATGCCCAATATACCCTTTTTGTAAAACAGGCACAATTTTTAACGAGCTGTATATCTTTTTAGGCCCCAACTCTTCGGATTGGGTCCTATAGATTTGGGCCGTCCATCTGTCCGTCCGTCTGTCCGCCATCGCTTTATATCCCTATGAATTTGGGTGCGGTTGGGGCCTGCTTGTGTTTCACAAATACTTACTTGTATTTCTTCATAAAAGTGCAGAAGAATTAGCTTCCGCACCAACCTGTCAAATGTTTGTTTACATTCCGGCCTTTAAATGTCACGTGACCTAAGTCAAGTGACCAAAAATTTAAATAAAGGGGTCATAGTTTATTTGTAAAATACATACTAAAATAGTTGATAGATGCAGAGTTAGGTATAAATTTAATTTGTATACCCACAATATTAGATAGATAGATAGATAATTTGTTTATCGAAAGTTGCAACTGGATAGTTGAATTGCTTTCGAAAAATAGCAAGATGACAAACATGCATGCATATTTCTACATAGAAACAAAAGTATGATATACTTCTACATGGATACAAGACGTTTTATTTTTTACGTTCTTTTTGAAA
The DNA here is from genome assembly GCA_949752745.1 of Protula sp. h YS-2021. Classification (NCBI taxonomy): domain Eukaryota; kingdom Metazoa; phylum Annelida; class Polychaeta; order Sabellida; family Serpulidae; genus Protula; species Protula sp. h YS-2021. The sequence continues at coordinate 14,436,994 of OX457026.1, forward strand.
TATCATTTCAAAAGTTGTTTTGTGGATAATTGCAAAAATTATTGTTACTCTCTCACGTAATAAAGTATGCTCCCTGTATACAAACAAATTTCAGTTATTGCGGGAGATTTGTGGTTATTTCCTTATTATTTTCTTTTAAAGAAAGCGGAACACAGACGTTGTATATCATTACCGATGTTCTTTGAGGACCTTACGCAAATGCCAATAAAGACTTATGGGTCGCTGAATGTCGCACAAAATAGCCACAGGGATGCCTCAAAGCTAGCGCAGTTGACTTGCTTATCGTTATATAGCGAGGCTTTGAAGCGGTGCCTGGAAACTTTGTAGGACACCGCATCTTGGGGTTATCTGGTAACCACTAAATGGCCGACCCCCACCCGGGGGCAGGGTGACACGCACATCTGTCACCATGTTTGTGTGCATATAGTACTACTCTATAAGTGGATAAAGTTTCATTAAGCAAAGCTGTTAAATAACGGATATCGGCAAAGTTATCGATTACACTATGTGTATTAGGCTGACGGTGGGGATGGAGCCCCATCCCATCCGGGACTGGTAAGGTGACACGCCCAAATTTTTACGGCATTAGTAGCGTACCCATAGGGTGCAACTTCATGCCAAATATCGTTACCGAAATCGGTCAAAAAAGAGCGGAGAGAGAACAAAATATGTCGCACTTCCGCGCATTTAGATATACAAGATAAACAGCAAACGGCCCACCCCCACCCCGGGGCAGGGTGACACGCACATCTGTCACCATGTTTAAGTGGACCGCAGTAAAGTTATCGATTATTACTAGGAGAACAATGGTTACAGTAGATCCAAAATGGTGAAATAAAAAAGAACGCCTTCTGTGGTTCAAAACATATTTATTTTGTAAAATATCACACAATGATGTATATTTAATTCGATAGAGTCGCAAAACTTGCAGCTGACTTATTTAGTGGAGTTGGAATTTAGTATTTTGTTGTCACCAATTACGATCTACTCTAGCCAATTCTATCTCCTCTCCCTCCCACCTGTTTGATACATAGTGTTTGCATTTGCAAATTAAGACTTCCGCGAATTATTTACAAAATTCTTATTTTCTGATAGGCCTTATTTTCTGATAGCTATTTTATGATAGCCTAGTCCATATTTTTTGACATTGTAGATAAGATAAGGTTTATTCTAATTTCAAACAGGATACATACAGTACGCTAAGTAACTAAAAAAATAAACATGACATATAGCAATTGGTCCTAACAAAACTGTTTATAGTAAATGCAATAAAAATAGTATTTCGTTTGAGAAATTAGAAAGGCGTAGTTAGAAGTTGTAATAACTTGTGCGAAAGCACGCCCTTACACACTCAATCATTAGTTCTGAGGTAGTTACACAAGACTATGTCACACTGTAACACACAAAAATTTATTACTAATAACAATACTGAACCTGAGAAAAAACACATATATCTTTTTAACCCAATCTACTTTTTTTTTTTTTTCTTGATTTTTTTTTTCTTCATTGAATCTTTTCAATGGGACGCGTGGACGTTCGTGGGCTGCTCTCCATGTTCCTGGACGTTCTTTTAGATTTCACCCGGGAAATTTCTTTTTGGTGTATAACAATTATGAAAAAGTTACGTTCAGAAACAAAGTTCTTCATTTTCGGGCTAACAATACTCGTTTCAGACTTTTTCTCTCTGTCCTTTTTTGGTAGCTCGGCTGGGTAATGTCCTTTGACATGCTTATTCTAATCGACTCAGCTGTTTATGTACATCTTAGAGATAAATAAATGTTTTTGCTCTCTTCTACTGAGTGTGCGATATTCTCTTCGAAGTACCATGTCTATAGATGCGGAAAGTGCAGTTTTCATGCTCTGCCCAAGAAGAAGGGATCGCGATGCTGGGAGAGGGGATCGGGGTGGGGGGTGGGGGGGGGGGGGGTCGGACTTGTCCGTCTGATCGCAACCTTTAGTTCTGACTTCGTAAAATCTGGTAAGACTCTGCTTTCAAACCAGAAATTTCCAGTAACACAGGTCACGGGAACAAGTACTTTGAAGCAAGCCACGGCATGCTTGTTTTTGATATTTAGTTTTCTGTAGATGTCTTTGTGTATAATACTATTTCATGAGTAATTATGCCGTCTTTCAGTATCTTGACGATGGCGAGGCTTTTGCGCAAGGGGCTGGAAATGATGCGCCTGTCTGCGAGAGATTATCACCATACGTCACGAGACGGTAAGGCGTCCGTGGGGGTGAGGGGGGAGGGGGGTCAAGGGGCTGGAGATGCTACGCCTGTCTCGGAGACATTACCACCATACGTCACAGGACGGTAAGGCGTCCATGGGGATGGGGGGGGGGGGGGCGGGGGAGGTCAAGATGCTGGACATGCTACGCCTGTCTGCGAGAGATTACCACCATACGTCACAGGATGGTAAGGCGTCCATGGGGGTTTTGGGGGGGGGGGGTAGGGATGTCAAGGGGTTGGAGACGCCGCGTCTGTCTGCGAGAGAGTAACACCATACGTCACAAGACGGTAAGACGTCTATGGGGGTGGGTGGGGGGGGGGGGGGGAGGTCAAGGGGCTGGAGACGCTGCGTCTGTCTGCGAGACATTACCACCATACGTCACAAGACGGTAAGGCGTCCGTTGGGGTGGGGGGGGGGGGGGGTCGGGAGTTCAAGGGGCTGGAGACGCTGTGCTTGTCTGGTAGACATTACGTCCACACATGGCAGTACGGTAAGGCGGTCATGGGTTTGAGGGAGGGTTGTGGCAATATCAAGCAAGAACAGTCTGTAGTTGCTGGACAGCTCCATTCCGTCCTAGAAAAAAAAAAATCCGTTCTGTCGAAGAGATTCAAATTATTCACATTAAAAAATAATGAGATAAAAAACATTTGGCAATATCAGTGCATAGATAACATTCGATTCGTAGAACGTTTATGATACTGCATAATGGGAAGATTGGACATAAAATAACGATGTTATTTAAACCTTTTGTTTTATCGGTTTCAGTTTCTGCGCTGAGGCAAGCACGTGATCTGCGAGTGTCATTATTTGTTGGAAGTCAGCACACGCACCCGTTCAGCTACCAGAACCCCCGTGGTGTTGAGGATTGTGGCGGATATATACCCACGAAACAGTATCGCCTTCCCGGGTCACCGTCCACTGACCTTCACAAACAATCCATTCTGGATCCGACCGCATCTCTCAAGCAGTACAGGCTTCCCGCCCAGGTGACATCGATCCAGGAGAAGCTCTCGCCGTCTTTGCTGCCCGCGCCGCGTGTAGAGGACCCGCACCCGCTGCAGCGCGTCATCGAGAGCGGGGGCAGCGTGGAGAAGCTTGCCATGCCGTGGCTGGTCCGCGTCAGGACGCGCATGCACAAACGACACCGGCAGGAGAAGAGGAAGAAGCGTGACGTCTATCTAAACAGGAAGCTACTGCGCGTGCGCAGGGCGAAAAAGGAGGCCAAAATGCAGCTCGTGGAGCAGAAATGGCGCGACATGGAGCAGACGATCGATCCGCAGAACCACTACGAACAGCGCAGGGACGCAGCTAAGAAGGGCGGATGGCGGGACAATTCCATATTTGAACAGCTGAAGAAAATGGACAAGGAAGCGAAGAGGAGGAAAGAGCTAAAGTAGGGTAGTGCTTCGTGGCTCATTTGTCGCTCGTGTGTCGGTGAAGTAGTTTTCCATAGTAAATAAAGCAAACAGAAATTTATTTGTTTCTTCTTATTTTTGTTGTTTTTTTTTGGGGGGGGGCGAAGGTGAAACGATTTAAGTTGTTGTAAGAGTTGTATTTTTGTCATTTTTGCTTCCAAGCTCCGATCTATGTACAGATGGCTATCACGATTCTGTCCGACCACCAGGTCGCCGTTATGTGTAACTGTGAAGAATGTTTTGTTTTTGTCCACCCAAGATTCAATAATAAACAAAAGCAAGATAAATTCAGTCGAACTTATTGGTGGATTTTGTTGGGTCAAGTTTAAGGAAAGCATTGGATGCAGCTTTGCAAATTTTGTGCAGTTAAGTAGACTGCAGTTCGCCGGATGTTAGCCCGCAAAATTAGGAAAAATGTCAGTTCTCGGAAAATAACACGCCCCACATTCTGTGTTTACATTTGTTTACTAATGCAGTAGTTCTGAGGTTTGTGCTGTTCGTATATATCCGTGTCCATTTAAGTAGCGTGTTACGCATTTATCAAGTATTTGTTCTTTTGGACCGTCTGGGAAAAAACAAGAGACTCGGGGGGGGGGGGGGGACGAGAGTTATTCTTCTGGATAATTTCTTGTTATCTAGAGACACTTTTTGATTCGGAAAATTTCTCTGCAGAAAGTCCGATACAAGATGGCGGAAATGTAAACAAAGGCATTTCTACAACTTATTTGTCAAAATGCATATGAAATATAGATATTTACGAGTAGAAATTTAGTTCAAGGAAGATTTTAGATGTGATTGCAGTATATATAGTGAAATACAAAGATTTAACCTCAGTAACTGTAGGTTGAGGTTGAATCTGTATCACCGTTGACAACCAATGCGCCAACAAACGATTGTCACTAGATATATTTCTGGGCATATAAATTACATATTTATCTGAAATCAGCACCAAGTAACTAGATTTGAGTTTTTTTATTTCTCGATTTTTTGAGACGTGTTGTTTTGGACGGTGTCTCTGAAGCTTCTCTGGTCTGTTTGGAGAGTGGATTCTCAGTTTCCCGAGAGGCCCAAATGAATGTACCTGGAATCTGCACACATTTCTGAGAGACTTAAAGCACATTCGTTTATAAAATTCTGAAAATGTATTCCGAATAGAATGCCCAATTCGGGGATATTATTAAAACATATAACCACAAGAGAGAGAATTGCCCCTGACGGAATTTGTAAACAGTGTAATAATAAGAAACGGTACATCCGGCTCCAAGAACAACTCTCTTTGAATGCATAGAAATACATTTTACTTAGTAGGCACTTTGGTGAAAGGTTCACATACAGGCATGCATTTTTGGGTACGCACTTTGGAGAAAGGTATACATACATGCGTGCATCTATTTCTAAAATGGACACCGATAGAGTAGCATGGGGCGTAACGCCTATGTTAAGCGGTCTTTTTCACAACCTCGCAGTCCACAAACTTACGATTTACATCTCTTTTAAATATACATGGCACGCTATGTTTCTCAACAGTAGTCTGGTAACTGTAAAATTTGTATTGCTTTAGAGAAATGACACAATTTCTTTTCCTTACCAAAAGTATGGGCTTGCGGCAAGCCGGGTGACTTTCAACCTGTCTATATGTGAGTGTGTGTGGTAAACATTTTCAAAAATGGCTTTTGAAAATTTGGAAGGAATAAAATGCCGTCGCTTTGCCAAAAAAAAAAAAACTACGAAAGTTTGAAGCAGCCGCACAAAAACTGTAGGAGAGAAAACATACGTACGACCGCAGTCCCCACTGTCATTACTGTTTTGACCAAAAAAAAAAAAAAGATTTAAAAAACAAACTAAAAATGAATTTAATAACTCTTATTACAATGTAGGGGTAAGGCAAAAATTTTATATTATGGCCCGGATTCCTTAATTGATCAGTCAGCTGTCTTTGGTGATTGTTACTTGAAAAAATAGAAGCATTTCATCTTTTATTTCCGTTTTCTTACAGTTTCATGCCCCCCCCCCCCCCGCAAAGAAAAAGAACAGAAATATTTGTACTCACTACAAACTGGCCGTTTTTCTATGTCAAGCGGACATAATGGCAAAGTGGCAAAGCGGACAAAATGGCAAGTAAAGAAAAAATGAATAAAAAATGTTCGATTAACCGCACCATAAAGCTACTAGTTTACGGTGCATCCGCCTCATGTCAAGGCGGAGGGCGGCTCGAATCTTGCCTGCCGTCTGTCTGCTTATTTGGAATAAAACAAACAAAAAGGTGGGGGGGGGGGGGGGGGGACCCAAAACTACGGTGTTCACCCACTCGGGCTGCACATTTGTGGTAGGTTACAGAGTAGTATACCCCCTGTCTGGAAACTCTCCGGGATTCGGGCCTTGACACCACAAAGATCGCTTAGACCTTTTAGTCGCTGTACTTTCTGATGTTTAAATCGCGACTTGCACATCAATTTTACTTCGTTATTTTGCCTGCCTCAACTAACACATTGTATTTTTTTTTTTTTTTTTAGCTTTTTATAGCTTTTTAAAAAGGCGTAATATCAAGGTAAAACTTCGATCTCATAAGTAAACAAGGACGTGTTAACGTGATGCACTAGTCATAAAGTGGACCATGGTGCTAACTCGGAAGCGCATCGAAGTTTGTTCCCGCCATCGCAGTATTGCAATGACACCCAGGAACCAGAGTAGCTCAATCGCCTGTTTTGACCCAGTACTCACGTAGTGTTTGACAAAAGGCGAAAGGTGTACGCTTACCATAGCAGCAGAGGCCACATGCGTGATGCGGTGTCACCCTCTAGACGTCTTATGGGACAAAAATAGGGGTTTTCGCTTGCATTTTATAATGACTGAAGGGACAATGGAAGACCTGAGGAAATCCAGAGAATTTTCTAGGAGGATCCAGCTTCTAAGGATATCTGGATTCTCGCTCACAGAGGAAGATTAGCCAGATTTAAAAAACCCGTTCTGGATGCGCACTGCCAACAGAATAACGCCATAAACCTGAATAAAAAAGGTTGGAGGAGACGTTGAGGGCACCAGAAACACATGGCCTTCAGAGTTCGATGTATACAGAATGCTAATTTTTAACCCAGCCGACTTTGTTGGACTGGGTTATTCGTATCACTTTTGTGGACTTGAATGTATGTGTGTATGTTAAACTTTTTCTTTAAAATGCTACTCCTCCTACAGTTTTGCCTCAGTCGTTTTGATATTAGGCAGGAATGTTCCCTGGGTGGTCCCCCACCTGACTATTATTATTTGTTTTTTGTTGTTTTTTTTTTACGATTGACGAAAAACTGGCAAAATGGCGGCATTTTTTGTACCCGTTTTGACCCATTTTTAAAATGCTACTCCTACAGTTTTACACCAATCGTTTAGATGTTACGGAGGGATGTTCCCCAGGGGTTCGCCTACCAAGCTATTATTTTTTTCGCGCTTCACCAAAAAACTGCCGAAATGGCGGAATTTTGAAGTTTGGCAAAAACTGGAATAAATGGTACTAAATAACTGAATTGGCAAATCATTCATTTCTCTCAGTCTTTTTCAAATACTTAGAAAATTTTAATTGAAAGTTTCTCAGGTGCTTCTCCACCTGGACTTTGCTTTTTTTCGCAAAAGACAAAAAAAAAAAAAAATGCCGAAATGGTGGAATTTTAAAAATTTTGTAAAATTGTGTAACTGATGGTACGTGAAAACCCAAAATTGTGTAACTGATGGTACGTCAAAACCCAGCCTCTCCAACATCCCTTTTCGGGTAGCTTCCATATTCGAATTACATGCATTTTACATACTTCATTTTTTTGACCTAGCAGTTTTCGTTTCAGAGTTTTTCTGTCTTTCCTTGTTTGGTAACTCGGTTGGGTCTTGTCCTTTGACATGCTTGTTTCTGTTTCATTCAACTTCGACTTAAATACGAATCAACTTTTACAACCGAAATTACGGCAAACGTCACATTGTTGTAGTATCCACTGGCAAAGGAATAGTATCGCGGAGTATTCAGAACTAAGGTGCGAATTATGGGGGTACATACAATTTGACCAACTGCAGTTTGACAAACAGAAATTTGACCAACCGCTAAATGGAAAAATTGACGTCTGACTTAACTTTCAGTTTTAGATATACATAACCTTATAAATCTAGGAGTGCGAAGTTTCGTACGAAAACGTAATTTCAAAGAAGTGTTCATTCGCATCATAGAAATGTGTTAATCCCCTCTCTGTCAGTGAGTGTCATAAGGTTGAGTTCCACGTGCCCCGTTAATCTCCGTAATCCGGCGTTGTACAAGGCGTTATACAAACAAACCCAGACCTGGTAGAAGCTGAAGTGGCATCTCAGGTACGTGTTTTTTACGTGGTTTTAGTATAAATACCGGGATTTCTCAACCAGAAATTAAACCAAATTTGTCTGCTATTTCAACAAGATCAACTGAACTGCAATTTCAACAATAAATTATGAAGTTGATGAAATGTCCGTTTTTTCATTAAGAGGTTGGTCAATTGCGGTTGGTTAAATTTCGGTTCGTCAAATTTGGTTGGTCAAATATCCTACACCCGAATTATGTCTCCCCGACCAAGGAGAGGCAAGTAGGGGAGAAGTGGGGTTCCGAAAACAGGAAGTGACGTTATAATGACGTCAGGAGGTGTTTTCGGAGCCCCATGGGGTTCCGAAAACAGTGACGTCATATTGACGTCATATGGTTGACATATGGTTGTCATATGGTTATCATATGGTTGCCATATGAACGTCATAATGACGTCATGAGGTGTTTTCGGAGCCCCATGGGGTTCCGAAAACAGTGACGTCATATTAACGTCATATGGACGTCATATGGACGTGTTATTGACGTGATATGGAGATCATATGGAGATCATATGGAGATCATATGGAGGTCATATGAACGTCATATGAACGTCATAATGACGTAATATGGAGAGTGGGCGGCCATTCAAACGGGCGGCCATTCAAACGGCATTCAAACGGGCGGCCATTCAAACGACCATTCAAACAACTATCCAACGGCAGACGGACAGATGAGACACCTCCCCAAACGTACAAGTTCTCCATTTTATAAATAGAGAACTCATAGCTACATGGTTAGAGCTCACCTATAAAGCCCCCTTAAAGTCAAAAAGGGGGTATAAAAAAGGGGTAAAAAAAATCACCCCCCTTTTTTTTTTTTTTTTTTTTTTGGACGCTCGAACAAAATGGCGCCCGAACAAAATGGCTCACCTATAAAGCCCCCTTAAAGTCAAAAAGGGGGTATAAAAAAGGGGTAAAAAAATCACCCTTTTTTTTTTTTTTTTTTTTTTTTTTTTGGCGCCCGAACAAAATGGCGCCCGAACAAAATGGCACCCAAGCACTCGAGCACCCGAGCACTCGAGGCTTTCTGGCTTTCTGGCTTTCTCACTCTCTAACCAAGCTTTCTGGCTTTCTCACTCTCTAGCCAAGCCTTTGCAGCAGCAATTAAAAGAAATGAGCACTCTTTTCCTTAAGGGATGCTGTGTTTTAACCACAGAGAGGTCTCCATGCATTGTGGCCATATACAAGCAACAATCCTTTCTTTAAAGCTTTCTCACTCTTCTAACACCTAAGGCAACCGAACAAACGGACACCCAGACAAACGGACACCCAGACACACGGACACCCAGACACGGACACCCAGACACACGGACACCCAGACAGTCATGTTTTTTTTTTTTTTTGTCTCTCTCTCTCTCCATCACACCACGGTGTCTGAGGGGCAAAGAAACAGTCTTTTTTCGGCTTTCTCACTCTCTAAACCCACACACCTTCACTAATGGATTGTCGTAGAAGCAATTAAAAGAAATGAGCACTCTTTTCCTTAAGGGATGCTGTGTTTTAACCACAGAGAGGTCTCCATGCATTGTGGCCATATACAAGCAACAATCCTTTCTTTAAAGCTTTCTCACTCTTCTAACACCTACGGCAACCGAACAAACGGACACCCAGACACGGACACCCAGACACACGGACACCCAGACAGTATTTTTTTTTTAAATTTTTGTCTCTCTCTCTCTATCACCCACGGTGTCTGAGGGGCAAAGAAACAGTCTTTTTTTTTCGGCTTTCTCACTCCACACCTTCACTAATCGATTGCCGTAGCAGCAATTAGAAGTGACCTAAATAAGAGACCCTATTTTCAACCGTGAGAACTCTCTCTCTCTCCCACGCATATATAGGCAACAGAAACTCTTTTTTCGGCTTTCCCACGTTTTAAACAAAGTCTTTTTCTGGCTTTCTCACGCTAAAGAGACATCATTTTTAACCCAGAGCTCTCTCCATCACGATATATACAGGCAACAACAACTCTTTTTTTTTTTAGCTTTCTCTCTCCAAACACACGCCAGACCAGACTGGTAATGGGTCAGTCGGACAAACGGACACCCGGACAAACGGACTACCCGGACAAACGGACACTCAGACAAACGGACAGTCTTTTTTTTTTGTTTTTTTTTACCTCTCTCTCCACACGGTAGCTGGGGGGGGGGGGGCAAACAAACAGTCTTTTTCTGGCTTTCTCACTCTCTAACCAAGCCATTGCAGCAGCAATTAAAAAAAGAACACTCTTTTCCTTAAGGGATGTTGTGTTTTAACCACAGAGAGGTCTCCATGCATTGTGGCCATATACAAGCAACAATCCTTTCTTTAAAGCTTTCTCACTCTTCTAACACCTACGGCAACCGGATAAAAGGGCATCCGGATAAAAGGACATCCGGATAAAAGGACGGTCTTTTTTTTAAATTTTTGTATCTCTCTCTCTCCAAACACACCTAGCACCACATCAGACGGTCAGACGGACAGATTTAGCGTTTATTTCTCATGCCTGTGTATTTTTAACCCAGGCAGCAATTTGTTTAGCTTTTTCAGACGGTCAGACAGGCAATCATTTTTTTATTTTTAAATCTGTCTCTCCACACACACACATAACACACCAGACGGTCAGACGGACAGATTAAGCGTTTATTTCTCAAGCCTGTGTATTTTTAACCCAGGCAGCAATTGTTTAGCTTTTTCAGACGGTCAGACAGGCAATCATTTTTTTTTATTTTTTCAATCTCACTCTTCTCACACACATAACATATCAGACGGTCAGACGGACAGATTTAGCGTTTATTTCTCAAGCCTGTGTATTTTTAACCCAGGCAGCAATTTGTTTACCTTTTTCAGACGGTCAGACAGGCAATCTTTTTTTTAATTTTTTTAATCTCATTCTTCTCACACACATAACACATCAGACGGTCAGACGGACAGATTTAGCGTTTATTTCTCAAGCCTGTGTATTTTTAACCCAGGCAGCAATTTGTTTAGCTTTTTCAGACGGTCAGACAGGCAATCTTTTTTTTAATTTTTTTTAATCTCTCTCTCCACACACACATAACACATCAGACGGTCAGACGGACAGATTTAGCGTTTATTTCTCAAGCCTGTGTATTTTTAACCCAGGCAGCAATTTGTTTAGCTTTTTCAGACAGGCAATCTTTTTTTTATTTTTTTAATCTCTCTCTCCACACACACATAACACATCAGACGGACAGATTTAGCGTTTCATTTCTCAAGCCTGAGTATTTTTAACCCAGACAGCAATTTGTTTTGCTATTTCAGACGGGCAGACGGACAGATTTAGCGTTTCATTTCTCATGCCAGGGTATTTTTAACCTAGGCAGCAATTTGTTTAGCTTTTTCAGACGGTCAGACGGACAGATGGGGGTATAAATCAATGATTTATAGACCCCTTTTTTTTAGCATTTCCCACACTCTCATGCATACACATACATACTAACAACATGACACGATTCGCGCTCATTTCGTAATAATGGGTGGCCGCTAAAAAGCGGCCGTGGAGGTATTTTCTGCTTTCTCCGCCGGTCCACTTCCTGTCGCTTCCCCTGCCGCCGCTTCCCCTACCATTTCGCCTTGGCGTCGTCGCCGTCTCCGCCTCTGCCGCTGCCGTCATCCTCCCTACAGCCAGCCCTCCTCCTATGCGCTGCTACCGCGGCCCTGTGTGTCCTGAAACCTCTACCCAGAACGTTACAATAATGGTACTCCGGCTTTAACGCATCTGGGCTTGTCTGTTCGTGGACTCGTAGAGAGCTTCCTGCCGGTAATCCAAAATGGCAGAAGCTGCAAAACTGCACATTATCCGCCGTATCCAAAAACTCTACGATATCCTGGAGGGTTGACTTTTTTGAAGAGCCATCCTCCTGTTTCACGTCAACCAGTTCCACGGTGCAGTCATTGTCGGAGGGCGACTGCATGAGGCTGAAGTCCACCTGCGTGAGGTCCGTTATACTGGCGACAGCGGTTGCTAGCTCTTCCTCAGGAGCTGGTGTCACTGTCTCCGGCTTGGTAACTGTGGCGCTAGGAAGATTTCGCCGTTTGACTACAACTTCTTCCGCCGGAACCTTCAAGACAGTGACATCAGCTGCCGTTGGAATCGCTATCGGCGGAGTCGTCAGCGTTGACGTCGTGGCTGCAGCAGGAGTCGCCTTGGCAGGGGTTGCCGTCGTCGTGGTTGTCGCTGCTGTGGTCCTGGCTAGCCTTTCTTCCTGGCAGGGCGGTGGGTCCTGGCTCCTGTCGAGCAAGCTCTCCCTCCGACGCTTGTATCGTTCCTCCGCCGCCCTGCCAAACCGGTTGAACTCTTCTTCAGGTCTGTTCCTGAGAAAATTCCTCCACTGTCGAAATAGAAATGTTTGATATTCTACATAGATATCTTCCCAGAGATCTACATCTTTCTGCGACAAGAAGTAGCGAGCCCTAAGCTCTGGCGAGAAAAATTCATCTTTGTGTTGCATTTTTAGCTGTTGCTGCTTCAATGATCAAAGGCAGACTGACTGCATACAGTGCGAGGCTGCTATTATATAGGACCTCCCCCCCCCTGGTCAGTCAACCTAAAGCAAGGACCCCCCCCCTAGTCGACCTGGTCAGTCGACCTGAAGCAAGGACCCCCCCCCCCTAGTCGACCTGGTCAGTCGACCTGAAGCAAGGACCCCCCCCCCCCCCCTCCTTGCTCACCAACTATTTAGCCGCTGGGCTCACGGATCAGTAGTATAAAAACGTCGGGTCGACACCACTATAGCCATTGCATTGCCAACCATCATGGAGACGTCTCGAAAAGCAGCAACGGCTAGCAACATGGAAATTGATAGCCTGTTCAGCAATGAAACAATGGCTTTTACAGATGCAGTTTTAACTGCAGAGGAGACTGCTGCCTTCCTAAGTACACTAGCAGAAGCTGAAAAAGCCTTGGAGGAAGCATTAGAGGCTCCGTCAGACGTGTCTACAGTACAACAAACTAGGCCTGAAGAAGTACAGCCAGTACAGCAAGCAATGCCCGATCCCGAGGGATCTGAGTATCCGTTCTGGGTTGCCAATGCGCTTGTAAATGGTAGCGCCAAGCCACTTAGTACAAAGTTACAGGTTCATCTAGAGCATCTTGAGGAGGAAGAAGTGGTTATGTCAAGCGATGACGACGGTGACGACGACAATGACGACAACGACGATGACGACAATGACGACAACGACGATGACGACAGCGACGACGATGACAAGCAGCTTAAATCTAAATTCGAATTGAGCAAAACTATTCCTGTTACTGAGGAAGACGTCACGCTGTTGAAACGAAACTTTCAAGCAGTGATTCCTCTGATTGATTGCAACATTTTATGGTGTTTATGTGAAGAAGGCTTTTTCGATCAGCACACATACATATACCTAACGGAAGAAGTGAACACTGTCATTCAGCTTATCTACATGCTAGAAGGAAACATAGAGCATGTTCCCGAGTCAGAGCCGCAGTTCTCCGAAGCCATGACCCGACGTTTCGTTCAACTTATTCGAAGTCTTCATGAGGAACTTTTTAAGACTTTATCTCTACCGACGCCAAAGTGTGTTGATGAGGATCGCGATTCCAAATGTGCAAAGGTCATGCTACATGGCTTCAAATACCTTGAAGAACGTATTAAGGTGTATGATATGATGGCTTACCTCTATGAAAAAGGACATTTCACCATGCCAATGCTCTTTCAATGGATAATTGGAAGTCGCAAACGAGGAGACTTTTTAGTGATTGTTATGAGACAATCTTTGACAGACGGTTTGCCAACAGCCTTTCTGGATGGTTTCAACGAGATTACTCCGCGATTTTGCAAGCATCTCATGAAAACATACATGTAATGTCCATATAAAAGGAGTGAGGTGTCAAGTGCAGTCATCATTCAACGCGCAGTTATGGAGAAGACAAGCAGCTTTAAAATTAGTGCAAACTTAACCATTACTGTGGAGCATGGACAATTTGGATTATTTATTCGAATCAAACGTGGAGAGAGATGGCTTGCTTTATCACCATCCTTGTGGAAGATTGTGTGTCTGAACTTAGCAAGATTACGCGACATTGGCTTCAAACTATACTTAACGCAAACGAAGTGGCTTGAAGTCATTTCATACTTGGATATGCGCTATGTGAGTTTTGTGCAAGCATCACTGTTTGAAGGGAAAGAATACAAGTATTACATCAACATGAATGATGGTGAATGGGAGACATTGCTTCAGGAGATGGATAGCATTACCTCAACCTTATTGCCATGTACGGAATGTCATGGCAAGAAAACTCCTATCAAGCTGCAAAAGGACAATCGGATGAAAGTGTCAAAGTTATCTAAGAAAAGACTGGCTGAAGTTCAATTGGAGAATATGGATGTGCAAAATCAACTTGGACTTACCTGTGAATATTGCGGTGCTTACGGATATGCTGAGGATTATGATTGTCACTGCCACAAGTACAATTGCAAGTTGTGTGAACCAGACAACTTCTGCAACAAGTGCGGCTTACTAACTGTTTCTGTGGAGTAAGACTGAGAGTCATTTGCTTACCAGCCGCAACAGTGTGCAGACGTGTTATATGGACATGTGAAAGATGGATGTAGAAACGTGTTTTAAGGACAAGTATGTGGACTACATGATAAGTGAACTGGCACATTTTAGATCTATTCAACAACAACTGCAGCACTTTGACATTTATTGGGAACTTGCTCATTCCACGTTGAACGTACCAAACTTACGCGAGGATTTCATCAAAGAGTGTATGTTTTCAAACATTGGTGGAGCTGAGGAGTTTGATGTGGAAGCAGCATATCACTTCGCTCGATTTGATCCAGGACTGTTTGATGAAGTGAGAGAGTGGTTAATCTACATTGCAGTATAATGGTGGACATTACATTGAGACAATATATTGTGCAAAAAACATATTGTGAAGAAATGTTATTAGCTGTAAAAAAGTTTGCATGTTTAGTATGTCCTGCTTGTCAAAATGAAGAGTGTTCAGAACATATGTGTCATTCTACATGTGTCTATACATATTGGAATGAAGCTAAATATTACATTCATTTAGATAAAGTGTTAGATAATGCAAATCAACGTTGTGAAAAATATGGCGTAGATGCTATCACATTTGATGAATTAAGTAGCTGGTTAATATACATTGAAGATCAATGGACTTCAATTATTCACACCATTGCATCAATACTCGATTTGTAAGACATGTTGATAAAATTTAAGATGTGTTGATAAAATGCATGATATGTTGATAAAATGTTAGATGCGTTGATAAAATAAAATGCAAGATATGTTAACAAGTGTTGATCATTTAGTGTTAACATGTCGACGTGGAAAGACTACTTAACCAATATTTACTTTAAACCTGGTCAACCCGGGGCATTTGCTGGTCCTTACAAACTTTATCACATATTAAAAAAACATGATCAGCCAGTCACTAATTCACAAGTGAAGAAATGGTTACAGGATCAAGATGCCTTCAGTTTACTACAACCTGTAAAATATAGGTTTAAAAGGCAACGTGTCATTACACGTGGAATTGATGACATGTGGGATATTGATTTAGCTGACATGGGAAACATAGCTTCCTATAATGATGATACCCACTTTTTATTGGTTGTCATTGATGTGTTTTCCAAATATTTATGGGTGCAGCCAATGCCTAATAAATCACATTCCAGCGTCATAGAAGCCTTTCAAAAGATTTTTCAAGAAACACAACGAAGACCACGAACTCTAAGGTCAGATAAAGGAACTGAATTTAAAAACAGATGGGTAAAAGCATTTTTGAAGAAGGAGGGAATACATGCCTATACGACAAAGAATGAAACCAAAGCCAACTTTGCTGAGAGAGTCATTCGTACTCTAAAGGGAATGATGTATCGATATTTCCTTCATAATCAAACGTATCGATATATGGACATCCTTCCAGACTTAGTGTATAATTATAACCCTAGACCTCATGGCTCCCTCCCTAATAAGTATGCTCCTGCAGATATTCGTAAAGACATAGAATCGAAAGTGTGGAAGTATATGGATGTAGACAAATTGAAATTAAAACCAAAGAAGAAAAAACCCTACAAATTTAAAATTGGTGATCAGGTTCGCATTTCTCACATGAAATATGTATTTCAACGGGATTATCATATAAAGTGGACGCAAGAAGTGTTCATTATCACACATCGTTGTAAGAAGCAAGGAATACACTTGTATCGTGTGAAAGACTTTTTGGATGAAGATATTGACGGTCATTTTTATGAAGAAGAACTGCAGAAAGTGACAAAAGATATTGAATCAGTCTATAGAATTGAAAAGGTCTTGAAAAGACGAAAAAGACGAGGTGTTAAAGAATTATTTGTGAAGTGGTTAGGTTGGCCAAAGAAGTTTAACAGTTGGGTGAAAGAAACAGATATTCGAAAATGAAGCATCCATTCACGTGTTTGGTCTCTGGACCTACAGGCAGTGGTAAAACTTCTCTAGTTAGAGAAATTCTAGAACAAAAGTTAATTAAACCCTCTCCAAAAACCATTTAATGGCTCTATGCAGCAGATCAGCCTTTGTATAAGGGAATGAAAGGTGTGGAATTTTACCAAGGCATTCCAGATAACATTGAAGAGCGTTTTAACCCGAAAAAACCAAACTTACTCATCATTGATGCCTTAATGACTAAATGTCATAGTGATGAGCGCATGACACGTCTCTTTAGTGTTGGCAGCAGTCATCAAAATCTAAGCATTATTTTTATTGTGCATAATTTGTTTCATCATGGTAGAGAAATGCGTAATATTAGTTTGAATACACATTACATCATTCTGTTTAAAAATCCTAGAGACAGTCAACAAATAAGTACATTAGCGCGACAAATGTTTCCTGGAAAATCTCAATTTCTCATAGAAGCCTATCAAGATGCTACCAGCAAACCTCACGGCTATTTATTCATTGATTTGAAGCCAAAGACAAATGATCAACTACGTATTCGTACAAGCATTTTACCAAAAGATACACATTATGTATATGTTGATAAGGTGGCGTATGAACAAGAACCAAGTCATTTAACCATTCGCAGTCAAGATGTCTAAACGTCTTCAAGCGAATCAACCTTTCCTTCACTTGCTCGCACGCAGCGGGCCTAAACGACGTAAATCCTTACTACAACAAGCTACTAAGGAGGAATTAACTAGCTTGTTTGAAATTTGTTTGAATATATTGCGGGGACATTTACCCTTAAGCTCAAAAAGGTATAAGTTATTCAAGCGTGAACGTCATACCCTACGTACACTGGCTAATAAGAAGATATCACTTCGAAGAAAAAAGAAGTTGGTTAATCAGAAAGGAGGATTTATTGGAGCTATTGCTAAATTTGCATTACCCTTGTTAGCTCAGTTGCTGTTAAAATGAAACATACTTTGAAAATGGTTCTCATTCCTGAATATGAATATAAAATCTTGTTAGAAAAGAAGGGAAAAGATGTTGAAATCAAAACGAAAGTGAATAAACTTTTACGTGGGAAACGAACTCGTGAAAAAGCAATAGAAATGTCTCAAGTGCTTGGACGTCATTTACGAACAATTCAATCACAACAACAACGACAAAAGTCTGTTGCAGCATCTAATGCAGAAAAATCAGAAAAGTCCCAACAGTTTCTAAACCATTTTCAACCTATTTATCATGTAAAACTAACACAACTTCTGGCAGAACTTAAGAAATATGGTACGAGATGGACAGATAAAAATGAACTTGTTTTAAAAACAGGTACTGTCATTACAAATTCTAACATTATTGATTTGTTGAAAGAAGCATTGGTTGCTACAAAAAGAAAAGAACGACGAGAACCACCGCGTGGTTGGAAGCAGTTTATTGAGGAAATTGTAGACGCTAATATTCCAAAAACTGTTTTTGGCAAAAAGACAACTCGTGAAGATATTACAAAAGAGCAACAACAGCGTCAACAAAGATTGTTTCCAGAAGGATGGGAAACTTTTTAACATGGATTAAAGAGCTATGGTGTTGTTGTTGTAAAGAAAATGGAAATAAAAATACTATTCCTGTAAAAATTAGGTGTGTTAGTGCTTGTTGTCAGGGAGAAGTAGTAGATACCAATTTAGATCATGTAGATAGCAATTTAGACAATAATGTAGACAGCAATGTAGATGAAGAGTGTCAAACATGAAGTAATGTATATACACATCTAGTCTACATCACATAAACGATTTAGCTGCCATGGAGTCAACAAGTTTTTACATTACTTTACCCAGCAATGCTAGTATGAACTATTATCCCAACAACAAGACTTCGAATTATCAAATTCGTATGCCTCGAACCATCTATCTGAACGGAAAATATGAAGTGGCTTTAGCTGAAATTCAATATCCGCATACATGGACAACCATGAGACATGGAATGGACTATTCTATTCAGTATCGACAACAACCACTGAATAATGTTGTTCTTGACACAGTCAATATTCCTTATGGTTACTACAGATCCATACAAGAGATATGTCAGGCAGTCAATAAAGAAGCAACTAATTCTATGAAAGACGACCTTAAGGAAGCTATTCAGATAAAGTATGATAAAATTAGACGACGTGTTTTTCTATTTCTAAAATACGGCTTTGAAGTGTTATTCTCCACTGGATTAGCTGAGATTTTAGGATTTATTCCAGATCAATGGTATACTGAAACGTGCACAGCTGAACATAAAGCTGATGTGAAACAGGGATTTTATACACTTTATGTATACTGTAGTATTTGTGAGCCACAAGTTGTTGGTGATTATTATGTCCCTTTGCTACGTTCTGTTGGAATACAAGGACATGATGGAGACATTATCATGAAAACTTATGGAGAACCTCATTATGTTCCTGTAAACACATCCAAATTTGACGTGATAGAAATGAATATTAAGGACGACACAGGCTATAATGTTCCATTTCAAACTGGAAAGGTGATCTGTAAACTTCATTTTCGACTAAAAGCATTATGAAAGCATACACACACAATCCATCTATATATCGCGACCATTTTCTTCGCCAAGTGGGTGGAGAATTACCAGGATTTAAAGGAGCGCGAATACAATATGGAGATGGTATTGGTTCAATACTGGGATCATTGGCTCGAAAAGCTATTCCACTGCTTAAGACAGGGGCTAAAATCGTTGCACCACATCTTAAAAGGGCTGCAAAAGATATTGCGAAAGATGTTACAGGTCGAGTAGCACAACGTATGTTTGGTGGTGGGTTACGAGGACAAAAGAGACCGAAACGAGCAAAAGGTGTCAGAAGGCGAAAGGCAGCTAAACGGATAACATCAAAAAAACATAAGAAAGATATTTTTTAATCATGTCTTTAATTCATAATCATTCTTGTGAATGTAGCCTTTCTCCATTAGAATGGTTTCACATACCACCAACGCAAACTGCTGTAGAAAAAAGTTATAATGTAGACTATCAACCAATGACTACCATTAGAGAGGGTGCTCCAATAGAATTCTACATTCCTGCGAGTACAGAAGAATATCTAGATTTAAAGAACAGTAAACTCCATATTGTATGTCGCATTGTCAAGGCTGATGGAACACTGTGTGGTGTAGATGATAACGTGTCATGTATCAATGATTTGTTTAATGGGTTATGGTCCAATATTGAATTATTTCTAAATGATCGTTTGATATCACATAGTAACAATACCCATGGTTATACCAGCATCATATCTCATCTCATTCATGACTCGGAAGAAAGTCTCAATTCTGAGCGCTCTATGCGTCATGCAGATGCATTGATGAAAAGTCCTGCTAAGTTTATTGTTAATAGAAAAGAATGTAAAGTTTTAGCTATTCCAACTGGATTTCAATCTTTTGTGAAAGATAGCATCTTTTTAGGCCAATTACCAAAGCGTATTGTCATTGGAATGGTCCATAATGAATCCTTTGCTGGAACAGTATTGAGAAATCCATACAATTTTGAACATTTTAATCTTAACTTTATGCAGCTTTACTCTGATGGTGAACCAGTCCTATCCAAACCTCTCAAGCTTGATATAAAGCAAGGCAAATATCTTGATGCTTTTGAAACTCTTTACAAATCTTTTGATAGATTGGATGGTGAGAAAAGTTCCATTATAAAACGGGAAGATTGGCCTAGAGGTTATTCTTTGTTTTCTTTCGACTTAACACCTGATTATGATGGTGCTGATCATTATGCCCTTATCAAACATGGAAATTTGAGACTAGAAATGAATTTTGCTGGTGCCTTGCAAAATACAGTTAATGTTATAGTGTATGCTGAATTTGATAACATTGTTGAAATAAGTGCAAATCGTAGCATTCAATTCGACTACCAGTCATGAACACGAAGCAGATAGAAGCCATCCTATCCCATGATGCCACGACAAAAGACTTGTTTCAAGGTGTGTTTGCCATGGACCAGTTACCATCTTTACAACGTGGTGCCTATGTCATCAACACAGACGATCATGATTAGCCAGGAGAGCATTGGGTGGCAGTATATTATGATGAAGACCCTGCAGAATATTTTGACTCTTATGGACTTTTACCTATAGACAGTCGTTTGAACAAGTTTTTAAAGTTTAATTTCATTTATAATTCAGTTCCATTACAAACACCGATATCCTCTACATGTGGATTTTATTGTGTGTATTATATAATTCAAAGAGCTCGAGGACATAGTCCTTTTGAAATCATTGATGTATTAAGAAGAAGTGATGGTGATTTTGTTGTAAAGGATTTTGTATATAGACATTATAAACCATTATTTTATTGATGTTGTATTAGTTAAGTTGCATTAGTTAAGTTGTTGGTAATTGTGAATTGTATTATGAATATTGTAAATAAACAAGACAGTTTTATACAACATTCTTTTTTATTGTGTTATACATTATTTACATTTCACAATTATTTTACATTGAATTTTTATTTTACAAATACATTCAATACATCAATAAACACATGCCATTCATACCAATCTAAATTAATATATGTATCATAGACATTACATCCACGTTTGTAAATGCTATGAAAACTAGCATAACACTGTCCACTACCAAACTTTATTATTTTAACATCTTCATGTTCAGACAGTTTCAGTTCATATCCATGATCATTCATATCAATGTTCATCACCATAACACACATGGGATGCGTCAGTTCAATGGACTTGGTGCCTCGCATGAGTTGCACTCCTTCCTCTTTGAATTCAAGCGTTAGGTTCTTTCCAATCCAATGCTTGTAACAGAGCGTACCATTCCACTGTGTTGAGGGTGATGTAGTCGTAGCATTCTGTAAGCTCGTCATATTGACGAAATTGTACAAACACGTCTAAGCAGTTCTCAGTCACACGCACTTCTAATTCATTTGAGACTGTCAGGAGAAAGCCAGGTATCCTGAACTTCTCTAGATGGTCTTTCAACACAGATTGTTCGTCAGTTGATAGAATGATATACTTTCCAAAATGTCTTAGCACAATGTCATCATATTCGTTTCTCAGATATGAGAATCCATGCGTAATTGGTTTATATTCCGATAAAAAGTCTTCCATCTCGTTCAACAGTCAGATGAACTATGAGCTGTCTCCTTGTCTGCAAAGACGTTTTTATGCTTGCAAGATGGTGAAGAGTGGATGTTGTATAGCTTCTAGGAATCGTTAGACTGCGCGCCAGTTCTTGATATCAAAGAGGATCAAATCTGTATATGGTGTATCTGGCACAACTCCCTTATAATCCTTTGGATAATCCTGTAAAAGATTTCTACAGATTTCTACACGTATGTTAGAATCATATTCAGCTACCGTCACTTCCACTTTATTTTCAAGTCTACGTTTAAACCCAGGTTCAAGTGGTATGTTTTAAAGTCTTTCCACACTTCAGGTTTAAACCGATGATAACTTGTCTTAGAATCTAGTATCACTTCATTCCTCTCATTTACAGTAAGGTAAACACCACCGTTCAGCATGAGTGCATTCATGTTTTTACCTTGTTATGAGCCACCTTCTTGTCTACGAAGCCTTTTATCCACTTCTTTCACTTGCTTCTTCAGCATTTTCCATTCAGGTATTGTCAGCAAAATTCCCTTTTTCGTTGGACGGTTTTTTCCAGTCCCCTCATCTCTCAGGTACTTGCGAATGTTTACCACTCCTTCATTGCTTTGTTTCATAATCTTGATATACTTTCCATTTCCTAGAGAAAGCATTCCATCCCACGACTGTGGTGTTGGCACCGTCTCCACTTTCAATTTCTTGATGGTAGTGGTAGGATTTTTCACTTTTAAGTCTTTAACTGTATCTGCAAGAGTATCCATATCAATTGTAGATCTCTTACGACTTTCACGTTCCATGTTGACGCTTCAATGTTCACACCTCAAATAACTCTTCCGTTGGAGAACCTCCCTCTTTTATGCTATTGCTTTGTAATGTCCATGCGCTAAAGTGGAATAGCCATCATCCAATACATATCGCTTGTCGTCAAATGGGGAGAGGGCTATTTTCCTCAACTTCTCCGAGAAAAGCTGATGACTATGACTTCGAATAATGTGTTCTGTAGCCATCGTTTGAGTTTTCTTGAACAAACTGTCTCTATACTGCGCATGTTTAATGCGTCTTTGACAAGCTTGAGTGATGCCTTTAGCTGTATGTTTTTCTTTCCCACCGCACACTAAACTGTACATTTTCGGTCTGAGTCCAACAAACTCTTCAATGGGGATGCCTGCCGTCTCATCCTTCATTTTCCCAAGCACTTTTTTGTTCACGTTGGAATGTAGGAAGTGATCTGGCGGATAGTCACTTGTTCAACAGGTCAGCATCTTGCTGCATATCCTTGTAGATATCTTCCGTTTCTATGTCGTAACATAGACTGTCGGTGTCGCTGAACAACAACTTGGCATTGGGATACTTGACCATGATGTAGTTGTAATGAAAGTTGAACATGAGCACTTTGCTGAGGTCGAGAATGGCGAAGCAAACTTGAATGGGTTTATCCAGAAGCAAGTCCACTTTGCGTAAATGTACCGCGGTCAAATCTTCGTTGAAAATTTTGAATTTGTGGAAAGAAGGTTTGGCTACAAGTTTCTTGAACCGCTTTTCCTTGTGAACAAGTTCAACATTGATTCGCTTTCTCACATTTTCCATGGTTTTGCCAAACACCGAGTTGTTCATCAGTTTGAAGAAGTCTTTCTCAAATGGGTTCTTGGCCAATTTTCTCTTTTCCGTGTTCAAGGTAATGTATTTCGCCAACCATTTGCTCTGTTCAAACATGATGGCGCGATGAACTTTAGTGACTTTCAACCCCAGTGAGACGTACTGTTGTAAATTCCTGTAATGAAGTACATATTTCTTCTTGTCAGACAAGTTAGGAATGAGCTTTTCACTGGGTTTCTCTTTCATGTTTAGATCTTCCCGCAGCTTCTGACTGTACTCTGACAATTCTCCAACTTTGACACATTTCCGTTCTGGAGCCAGTGGGTAGTGATTATGACGATCATGGATTGAATTTGGATATTCTAAATCCACTTCCAAAATGAATCCAATGTCATCATCTTCAGCTACATCCATGAAATCGAGGGATTCTGGCTCGCTCACCCACATAGATCCTCTTTGCGGCATGCTTTGTGACATGGCCCAGCCATACAAGTTGTTTGCGTCGAGGTACATCAGATAGTTGCTTGGTATCTCAGAATTGTAATCTGCTACGTAGGGATTATTCGCTTTCGCATACTTGTGTGTGATCACAGATATTCCTCCGCGTATGCCTTGCTCAACCATTTGATACATGTCAATGTCATTGATCAATTCCAACTTCACCTTTGTCGCTTTCAACATTGCATCCCACGACAGTCCTGGTGCTGTATAGTAGTGAGCAGGATCCAATTCATACGTGTTGAGGCATACTTGACGAAAATTTTCAAACACGTCAGCTAGTAATAACACATCTGATTTCAGGTACAGGTCGTGGTATTCACCAAATGTGGTACAGTTGAATGTATCCCACACCTTCTGTGCATGCGCATAATCCTCGTCGCTAATGTCCTCTTCGCTAAGCTGACTATAAAACTTGTCCTTTGATGGCAGCTGTGTTTCAGCAAACTTGGATGGTTCGTCCACATAATCATAGGGGTACACTCCCTTTCTCAACAACAAATCTTGTTGGTCACTATCGTGAATGTGAGAGGTCATGTTGTAGAAGTTATCTTTCCCTTCTGCTGCAAGGTTGGATACCAACTTCTGTAGAGAGGTACTCATGAACTGAAAGCTGTCTGTAAATTTCAGATTGCCCATGGTGAATGCAATATATTTTTCAATGGTGTTGGGAATGACTGTAATCGTTTCACCTTTGAATTTCCCAATTTCCTCCATGATCAGGTGACTGTCATAGCCTCGCAAATTGTGGAAAAACACGGGAATGATAAAAGAATCTTTATCCCCTTGCTGATCCTTTCTAAGTCGGAATTGTAAGTTGCATTCATTGTGCGCTGCTCCACGATGTTTGCCATTGATATGGTCATGATCTCTCACACGATGTGCTCCTAGAGGTTCATGACAAATGTAGCAATCAACAGCGTTCTTGAAATTCCTTTTGTCTTCACGAGTCATCACCATTTCCTTTGGCCGCTCTAAACCACGTACAATACGATCACGTTCATTCACCATATGGTCTAAAAAGACTTTCACAGCATTGTCTCCTCGATACACAACTGGTGCACGTGTGTCGTACTGGCTTACAACCACATAGGCAAAGCTGTTTGGACGATGATGTTGATACTTGTCTCCTTCTTCATGCTTTTGCGTGAAACATTCAAAGTCGGCATAAATCACAAAAGGTGCTCGCTGTTGTTTAGCCACATTCTTGAACTTGATGAAGGGTTCCTTGGGAAATGATAAACGTTGTGCTCCATTCTTGTCACACACTTCACGATGTTTATCTAAAAGATCTTGTCGTACAAACCCGTGAAGACAGTTGAAACAATAAAAATATGCAGCCTTATGCTTTGATCGATAAGACATAAGTCTGCTAAAATTCTTGATGAGGCAGTAATGCCTCGTCTTGTCATTGCTAATCAGAAGTAAGTTGATTTCTCTCACACTGACGTTTCGACTAAGTTGTATTGGAACAACTACATCTTGTTCATATCCAAACACGTTGATGGCTACATCGTTCTCCTTTTCAAACTTTGAAATGTCAGTAATTGGTGTCGGAAATGTCATACCCTCTACCTTTAATTCCTTCTCAAATGGCTTGTAATGATTCACGCGATTGGGGTTGTTGTCATGAGGGTGAAGGTAAGCCAATACTGACCATAAGAAACACTTGTTATCATCATTCTTAATGTTTATCACACCTTCTGTTTTCTTCACTTTCTTCGGTAGTGGAACATAACTACTCGCTTCTAGAGGAACCAACGTAGCTGTATGTACTTCAATGTACAGTATGTTATCCAATACCCAGCCAGAGCCTTGTCGCTCATGTTCGTCAAACTTGGTAAATAATTCTTTATAGGCTTCTGGCAGGTCCTGCTCAATATCTGCTGGATTGTATGCTGCATATGTTGGACTGCTGATAAATGCATTATCCACTTGTTCTAGCATAACACCTTCATCATTTGCTGTCAGTTTCTTGAAACGTGCATGTACGACAATGTACCATTTCATTCCATGGTTTAAGGTCTCCAACAAATGTGTCTTGATACGGTTCTCTTGCTGTCGCATTTCAAGCAGTAAATCTGATCCATCCTCAGATTCAAACCGTTTTTCCTGCGCGTTTTCACCAAGACTAAGCCTTCTACCTCTCCCTACTTGTCCTGTCTTTTGTTTCTTTGAAACATGTTCTTCATGAGGTACATTGTCCATCTCAGCTGGTATGCATGCATGTGCCTCATAAGTATCCATAGATGGAAATTTTACATTGCATTCCATACACTGAACTTGACCGTATGGCCAAATGTCATCTTCTTCCATCTTTTGTCTCTTTGCTCCTTTCATCTCAGCTTTACTGCATGTATGTGTCTCATAAGTATCCATAGATGGAAATTTCACATTGCATTCCATACACTGAACTTGACCGTATGGCCAAATGTCATCTTCTTCCATCCTTTGTCTCTTTACTCCTTTCCCATGCTCTTCACTTTTCATCATAGCTGGTTGTTGTTCCGTCAACTGCTGAAACTAAAATGCTGAAATGTAATCTCAGACATACCCCTTTTATACACACTCATACATAGACAGAATTTGCGTTTTCATTTCATAGCAGAGGATGGCCCTTAGAAGGGCCGAAAGATGTTAGTGAGTTGGCTCTTCACCAACAAGTCGGATTTCCACAATCACACTGATATCTGTAAAATTGTTCCATGGAACTTGAACGGATGGAAGTTATAGTAGCCAAAGCGTCGCACCGCACCACCAGCAGTCCGTGCATGGCTGCGGTCCTGGCAATCTCGCAGTAAACTTGTACCAGAGCAGTCCACCACAAGTTTTGCAGCAGTAATGTCGTGGTGCATTGTGGTGCACCGGGCAGTTGTGTGGTTGACCTGGGTACTCCAACCATACCCAACACTTATAACACTCAGTCGTTAGCGTCACTGCCTTGCCGTTTCGCATCACTGTGATTTTACGACTTGTCGACATCTTGCTGCCTGTGTTGGATAATGTAGCTGTAACCCACCTTTATATACTACTAGCAACCATCCTCGCATTATATGCTGAATGGGGGGGGGGGGGTCCTTGCTTCATATCCGCTGCCCAGGGGGGGGGGTCCTTGCTTCGTATTCGCTGCCCAGGGGGGGGGGGTCTTTGCTTCATATCCGCTGCCTAGGGGGGGGGGGTCCTTGCTTCATATCTGCTGCCAGGGGGGGGTCCTTACTTCAAGTGGTATATAAGTGGTAGTCATTTCAGTTCAGGCTCACAACCGCTTTCATCACTCACGGCTATGGAGCTGTTCTATGCGTTAAACGATGTTCTCACGGTGAGGGAAGTCAGGGAGGTGCAAGTGCCGGTGGTGCCGCCAGCGTTCCAGCCTGAGAGATTTTTTTTCTACCAGATGCTGCCGAACCCTGCCAACGCCAAGGTCCTCTGTGTTCCGGTCTTTTTTACCCGGAGGGTGACGCTGGGAAAGCGGTTGGAAAATATTGAGCAGGGACATTACGTCGAGGCTTACTTCCGATGCACCATGCTGGGGGAATTGGTGCCATCAAGACTTGAGGAGGAAGAGTATCCAGCATGGGGAAGATTCTTCCTCCAGCAAGACCTCGACATATGTATCTCATGCGGCTGCATGCTCAGTCCTGATCGCGTTATTGCTGTGGATTGCGGCCATCAATCATGTATTTACTGCGCTGCAATTTGGACTCACATGACGGCGCTTGCGGATGAATACACGACTGCATGCTTCACCTGCGGACTGAAAACGGATCATTACGTTTTCAACAGCCAGCAATTAACACACTGCGCAAGGCCAATCCAAGACATTGTCGAATTCTTCTAAGTCTGACAGCAAAAACCTTCCGGCCCTTCTAAGGGCCATCCACTAATACGAAATAAGCGCTAATCGTGTCATGGTGTTAGTATGTATGTGTATGCATGAGAGTGTGGGAAATGCTTTAAAAAAAAAAAAAAAAAAAAAAAGGGGGGTGATTTTTTTAACCCTTTTTTTATACCCCCTTTTTGACTTTAAGGGGGCTTTATACGTGAGCTCTAACCATGTAGCTATGAGTTCTCTATTTATAAAATGGAGAACTTGTACGTTTGGGGAGGTGTCTCATCTGTCCGTCTGCCGTTGGATAGTTGTTTGAATGGTCGTTTGAATGGCCGCCCGTTTGAATGCCGTTTGAATGGCCGCCCGTTTGAATGGCCGCCCACTCTCCATATTACGTCATTATGACGTTCATATGACGTTCATATGACCTCCATATGACCTCCATATGATCTCCATATGATCTCCATATGATCTCCATATCACGTCAATAACACGTCCATATGACGTCCATATGACGTTAATATGACGTCACTGTTTTCGGAACCCCATGGGGCTCCGAAAACACCTCATGACGTCATTATGACGTTCATATGGCAACCATATGATAACCATATGACAACCATATGACAACCATATGTCAACCATATGACGTCAATATGACGTCAATATGACGTCACTGTTTTCGGAACCCCATGGGGCTCCGAAAACACCTCTTGACGTCATTATAACGTCACTTCCTGTTTTCGGAACCCCACTTCTCCCCTACTGAGGCACGAAGGGTTTGTATTTGTAACCGATTGCACTGAAATTTGAATGCAATTCCCACCGGTAATCTTTGCCAAAGTTTTGTCAAAATTTATAGTTTTCTCGTCTGTCACCAACAGTGTAAAATTCGATTTTTGTTACATTTTGGCAATTTTCTGTGAATAGCGCACGCAAGAAGCCCTGGGAAAAAATAGTTTTGTTTCTCATCTTATTTTTACCGAACAATAAAACTGTCGGCAATTTTTTTCTTGGTAAAAGACTGGAGCCGAAATATGTTTTTACTTCTGAAAGTTTCGGTGACCCGCCAATATTGTACATGTAGTTTATGAACCTGTAAAACCCGTAAAAGCTTTTTATTGCCTTAAAGTCATTAAGAAAAAACCTAAAACAACTGAAAACTTCATTCTTCCAGAGGCTCTAAAACCCTTTTTCTTGGCTGAGATTTTGTTAAAAAATATGGATTTTGTTGAACATTGTTTTGAGGGAGGAAACCTACCTTTTTTCAGACCAGCCGTTTGGTCGGGCTGGTCTTGTCACATCAGTAGAGGGGCATCCGTAGTCTGTATGTACTTGTAGTTTTACTTAAAGTGCCTCTTCAATTTTGATCTGATTCCTTTCAAATTTTGTACGAATGTTCTCTAGATAGGCCGCTCTTGAAAAGTTACTTTTTTGCCGATCCACTAAAAACTGGCCAAATAGGGGGCATTTAAAATTTTTAGTTGACAATTTTCAAAATGCCTCTTCCCGGCAATTTTGATCGGATTTTCTTCATATTTTGTGTAAGTGCTCACTAAGAGGGCCTCTCTTGAAAAGTTACTATTTTGACCAAAAATTGACCAAATTTTGTCATTTACTGGTAGCAAATTTTTAAGATGCTTCTCCCATAATTTTGATCGGATTCCCTTCCAATTGTATACGATTGTTTCATAGATAGTGCTCTCGTGAAAAATTTACTTTTTTGGGCGATCCGCCAATAACTGGCTCAATTGGGGGGGGGGGGGGGGGGCTACTTGTGTATTTCGACAGCCAAGTTTTAAAATTATTCTTCTGTAATTTTGATCAGGTTACGTCGGATATTTTCTTGATGATCCAAAGGAAAACTGGCTAATGGTTGGCATTTTTAAATTGTCAGCTACTAATCTTCAAAATGCTTCTACTTCCACAGCATGAATAGGATTCCTTTCAAATTTTGTATGAATGTTTCCTTGGAAACTCTTTCTTATTATTATTTGTTTTTTTTTGCGATCCAACAAAAATTCCCGAATGGGGGACATTTTAAATTTTTTTTTGTAACCTATTTTTTAAAGCTTTTTTCTTCCACAGTTTTGTTAACCCAGCCGACTTTGTCGGACTGGGTTAGTCCCATCACTATAGGGGGCTTGAATGTATGTGCGTATGTTAAACTTTTTCTTTAAAATGCTACTCCTCCTACAGTTTTGTTTCAATCATTTTGATATTACACAGGAACGTTTCCTGGGTGGTCCCCCACCTGGCTATTACTTTTTTTTGAAGAAAAACTGACAAAATGGCTGCACTTTTTGTGCCCGTTTTGACCCATTTTTAAAATGCTACTCCTCCTACAGTTTCACTCCAATCGTTTAGATATCAAGCGGGGATGTTCCCCAGGGGTTCGCCTTCCAGGCTATTGTTTTTTTATGGCGCTTCGCCAAAAACTGCCGAAATGGTGGAACTTTGAAGTTTGGCAAAAACTGGAATAACTGGTAGTAAATAACTGAATTGTAAAACCATTCATTTCTCTCAGTCTTTTTCAAACAGTTATAAAATTTCAATCGAAAGTTTCTCAGGTGCTTCTCCACCTGGACTTTGCTTTTTTCGTAAATGACAAAAAATGCCGAAATGGTGGAATTTTAAAAATGTTGTAAAATTGTGTAAATGTCGGTAAATACGTGAATTGTCAAGACTCAACCTCTCCAGCATCCCTTTTCGGGTAGCTTCCACTCGGGAAAACTCGTTTTTGTGTATTAAAATTATGAAAAAGTTACGTTCAGAAACAAAGTTCTTAATTTTTTGGGCTAACAGTATTCGTTTCCGAGTTTTTCCTCTCTTTCCTTATTTGGTAACTCGGCTGGGTCCTGTCCTTGGATATGCTTGTTGGATTTCTTTCCAATTTTGAATAAGCGGCCATTAGACTTTCCTCTCTTGAAAAGTTAATTTTTTTGTCGATCCAAAGGAAAATTAGTTTAATGAGGGATATTTAAAATTCGCAAAATACTTCTACTCCCACAATTTAGATTCCTTTGCATTCCTTTCAAATTTCGTACGACTGTTTGCTGGGTAGACCTGTGTGGAAAGTTTTGACAATCCACCAACAATCGGCGAAAAAGGGGGCATTATTATTTATTTATTGGTTTTAGCCAATGTTTCTAGGCTAGGGAACGCCGTTTTAACATTTAATGCTCATTTTTGATATCAAAATATAATTAAAGATATCAAGAAATCACTGTAGGTCTCAATAATTCATACTTTGCTATCAATAATTGAATTTTAGATGCCAAAAATTTATTTTTGAGATCAAAAAATCAAATTTACAAACTTAAAAAACCTTAAGGGAGACACACATTCACATAAAATTTAACGAATCGTCAATTAAATTTTGGAAATGAAACTTTGATCTCATGAATTGCTTCAAAGACCAGTCGTTATTAATTTTCAGATGTGTACTTCGGAATTTTTTATTTTAAAAAATACACTAATATTTTGATATCAAAAATCGATTTTTGAGATCAAAAAATCATTTGCAAATGCAAATTAAAAAAGTTTCCTTCTGAAATAATGATATCTGAAGTTAATTCATGATATAAATAAAGGGAAATTGATATTTTGCTCTCAAATATTTCATTTATGCTATCAAGAATTGAATTTTTGATCTAAAAAAATCAATTTCAGATATCATTAAATCATTTTTGATATCAATAAATATGTCTTGATATCTATAAATATTTATTGATGTCAAAAATTATTTTTTGAGATCAATACATTTAGAGATATCAAAAATATAATTACAGATAGCAAAAATTAATTCTTGATATCAAAATATTGATTTTTTTTGGAATCAAAAATTAATTTTTGATATCAAAAAATCAATTTTGAGATCAAAAATTATTTCTTGACATCAATAACTCCTTAATAAATGTAAAAAAATGGCATTCCGTACTAGGCGTTTTGCTTTTGAACAACTACTTTTAGGAGATCCGCCAAAAATAAGCTAAATCGGGGGCGATTTGAAAAAAATTTAGTATCCATTTTTCAAAATGCTTCTCCCACAGTTTTGATTAGATTTCTTTCCAATTTTGAAGGGCTTTTCCCCAGATGGTTCTCTCTTGAATATTAACTTTTGTCGATCCAGCAAAATATTGCTAAATGGAGGAGGGAGTATTTTACAGTTTTTTTGGTATTAAATGTTTTTAAACCTTTAAATGCAAGTGTTTTTAGCACAGTTATGAGCGTTGACAATGTCCTTAGACATTCTTTATTTTAAACCAGCCGAGTTAGTCGAACTAGTTTTGTCATATCGATTGGGGGACTGTCAGTCCGTATGTGCCTATTTTCCTAAGTAAACGTTTAATCAGAAACTCCCATAATTTTGATCTGATTTCTGTTATGCCCTTGTTCCCTAGGTGGTTCCCCAGGTGGTCTTCTCTTGACTAGGCACTGTTTTTATCGATTCATTAAAAATTGGCTGAATAGTATTATTGGAGGTGGGTGAAGGGGTATTTTTGGGAACAGACAAAAAGTAGGACACCAAATAATTCTAGTGCAACTGTGTTCGAAATTTTTAGTTTAGAACCAAATGAAGTCACAGGTCAAAACCCTGTCAAAGGATTAAATGATTTAAACATATCATTTATGCATCTTTTTATGGAATCATTTTTCGGATCAATTTTTGGCCCAAAAGTTTCTCCAAAAATAGCACTGAAACTCCTAAAAAACAACATCAAAAGCTTTATTTTTTGTTAGCTCAGCCCGGAGAAACCCTTGAAACTTTACAAAGCCGCTAGAAGATCTAT
This sequence comes from Protula sp. h YS-2021, assembly GCA_949752745.1. NCBI lineage: Eukaryota > Metazoa > Annelida > Polychaeta > Sabellida > Serpulidae > Protula > Protula sp. h YS-2021. Next base: position 14,469,260 of record OX457026.1, read on the forward strand.
ATGGTGTGCAGGTTGGCAAGCCGCCATAATGGCACAGCACTTCTCTCATCGAGTTACACGATGTTACTTTAGAGCGTTTGAAATGACTTTGGTATGGAAATGCAAGCGCAGAAAGTGCGAGCGTAAAACAGTAATACTTCATTCTGAGTGCGTGCGATATGGTTTGCCTGAAGCCGTAAGGCCGTACGAACCGACCCGGAATGATGTATTACTTTTATTATATGCCTACTTTTGCTATTTTTATGTCGTTCTTCAAAATTGTACTACGCACTATTTTTGCACTCAGTATGCTCAGATGGGGTGACGCGTAATCGATACTGCGGTCGGCATTTATTAACACTTGACACGCCTTTGGCTTACAAGGGTTATATGAATTTGTGCGAGCAAAATTCGTCCTTTTTTTTTCTTCTTGACACTTTTTCCGATTTTTTGTGTCTTCTTCTTCTCTGACACTATGGGCCCTACGACCATGAAACTTGGGACTTATGAAGAGCTTGATCTGAACATGTGCATGTCACTTTTTATTTTCGTCTTTGATTTCGTTTTCTTTGTTAAAACGCCGTGTGAAAAGAGTGTATTTTTTGCAAGTCAATGCGTAGCATTTAACCCACACCACACACAGTTGCTCAGTGAGCTTTGTGCGAGCTCTCACTGCGTAAGTATAGATAACACGGCGTATAGCTAGATCAGTCAATAAAACCTTAAGTCAACAGAAATCAAACACTACTCGGCTTATAAGACGTATTCAAGCTGTGTTGTTTGCAATATATTATTCAAGAAATAACCCATTGAAGAAAGTATTTGTGCGTTTTAATTTTTGTCAAGTGTTTAACATTTCGCTAGCGAAGTGAGGTTCTAGTATCAGTTATATCTTTATTAATTTCAAATCAATGCACACAAAATCACCCAAAGGACGTATGTAAATTTACCAACAATTTACCCTTTAAAATAAATATTTACCTTCAAAAATGCCTTCCTTTCTGTCATAAGTGATAGTACAATTTAATTTATGTGCCTTAAACTCGTGTGGTTTAAGAACTAACCTCACAAGCCCACCTCATAAACAAGTATTTTCGAACGTTACTTCTTATTTTTGTCAGTTCAACGGAAGTAACTTATTTCAACTCAAATTGCGAAATAACAACGCAACAAATACACAAGTGGCCTAATTATATTACGTTTGTAATAAGATGACGTTTCGTTTTCAGGCTGTGCTGTAAATATCGCCACAGTAGTGACTCATTTATCGATTTTGATGCAGTTGATTGTGACCCACTTTCTCTTCACTTTCAAGTCCGAAAACAACACGTGTTTTTTGTTTACTGTTTACATCTGATCGTATTATGAATATGCTTATAGGGAGGAACCATTCAATCTGGCCTATGAAAACTGCATGTTAGTTTTTTTTTCTATCATTTCTTTGCACGCGGACCACTAGGCATATAATAAAAGTGCGATTGTTTCAAAGGCCATTTCAGCACTTTTCTGCCTTCCTCTTGAAATTGTTTCGCCTTAAAAGTTTATTCACCTGGTCAGTTATACAGATATATGTGTCAATAGCCCTCCAACAGTCTGCCATATTTTGGAAAAAAATGTATACATACAATGTCTTTGAGCACGTTCCGTTGTGACAGTGACGGCAGCTTGATGGTTTTCTTGCAGCCTGGTGAAAGCAATTTTCCTTTTCACATACACATAAAAAGCAAATAATAATAATAATAATAATAATAATAATAATAATAATAATAATAATAATAATAATAATAATAACTAGACCGTTTTTGCTACCGAGTAGCAAAAATTGCACTTGGGGGTCACAAAAAATACGATTCTGAACTCTTAACCTCTTGCATATTGTCTTTAGGCCCAAAGGGTAGAGAATAAGCTCAGAATCGTTCTGAGCTTATTCTCGCTCTAACCGTTTTCGAGATGATGTTTAACTTCAGGTTTTTCACTTTGACCATGGCCGAGGAGTTCAAGGTCACCGAGGTACATCTTATTTATCGTCTTTTCGGCCCAAAGGGTCGAACATAAGCTTAAAATCGCTCTATCTCTAACCGATTTCGAGATTATGGTCAATTTCCGTTTTTGACTTTGGCCATGGCCGAGGAGATCAAGGTCACCGAGCTACCTCTTGTATGTCGTCTTTTAGGCCCAAAGGGTCGAAGATAAGCTCAAAATCGCTATATCTCCAACCGTTTTCGAGATAATGGCCCACTTCCGGTTTTCGACATTGACCATGGCCGAGGATGTCAATCACTCTCTAAGGTCATGGTTAAAAATGCGGATTTTACGGCGTCTAATCACCCTCTATCAGTGAGTTAAATTTCATCACTCTGACAACTGGGAAAAACCCGAACGCTACAGCCAACTTTAGCTTGCACATACATACTGTAATCGCTCTCATTGTGGAGAATCCGGCGATCAATACGCCTATGCTGATAGCATAACAGTTCCTTTAACTGCGAAAGCAAAGCGTTTGTCTGCCTTTTAATTGGCATGCTGTGATGGCTTTCTTTGAGAGTTGGGCGATCAATACACCGAGGCTGATATCATGCCAGTTCAAACTACTGCTCTCAGTTTCCTGCCGCCTGTTTCGTGAATTTGTTCTGTCGTTTTTAATTAAAAAATTAAGCAAGTTAAAGAAAAAATACAGGAAAATAAACTAGACATACTGAAGTTTATCATATCCAAATTTCATCTTTGTCGCCCTAACGGCCTCTGACTAGTTCCACGGACAAACTAAAAAAAAACAGAAAGAACATGCCACAACTGCGGCTAAACGTTTCGTACACATTCAGAACACTAGGGGATTTTTGCAAATCCTCAATAATAATAATAATAATAATAATAATAATAATAATAATAATAATAATAATAATAATAATAATAATAATAATAATAATAATAATAATTTTAAACTTTTACAAAACACTCTTTTTAACTGTTGTACTTATACGCTTCACTATGTTAAAGGGAAATGCGGGTATCTCTGCGCAGTCTAGCGACCGAAATGCGCATTACATTGAATATCGCTGAATTTGAATCCATGTTTACACAGTATAAATAACTACTAAATCCATCTGGATGGAAAAATTCCTTTCAAAGACACATAAGATTGTGTCCAGAAATGGTCTGTATTGATATTTTGTCTCTAGAAGGGCCTGTGTTGATGCATTGTCCATTAAAATCATATTAAACTGTTTTCACCATTTATCCATTGAATCAATGTGACTTTGTCAAAGAGATTGTATAATTCTGTTATTGATGCGGTGACATATATTTTTGATTTGCTTAAAACATGTCGTATGACCTGTTCTTCAAACAGGGAAATGATTCTTGTGGTTATTTGTGAGTTTTGCATTTTGATTGATTTTTTTTGGTTTTTCCAATGGTTTCTATAGTAATAATAGAACGCGACTTTTCAGTGTTTTATTTCTGTTATAACATCGGTGACGCCCCTTTTTCTTTTCAATTTTTTGAATGTATACCTTCAAAGCATTGAACTGTGAAAGTATGAAGGAAATGTCAATTGTAGGTGAGATACCCACATTTCCCTTTAATGCAATAGTAACACTTTTCTTATTTTGAAAACTAATTGAACTCTGTGTGGCAGGATACAGAAAAGCAGTATGCGTGAAATCACTTAAGGGATAAATTAATATGGAGAATTATACAGGACAGCTAGTTGTGTAAGACTGAAAATATCATTTAAAGCACCTTTGACCAAATGGCTATTTGCTTATGCAATAGGAATAACTTTGTCACGTAATGTGTCATGCAATAAGGGTTTCACTGACTTGAGATTTTACAAGTTCAGTGTATCACCCTATTTCTTCACATTGTCTGTGATTTCCAATCCGCACCTTGGTACATAAAAGTAAAAAAGATTCAAAATCCCGCAAATGTAATGTGGGTATATAGACATTGGTGCAGTAGAGAATGCTTGCTATGGAAAAATGCCTCGAATTACTAAGCAATAGAGTATTGTTTTTTTTCAGGTCTTTGCAGTTTTATTAACCCTGTGACACTTCTGTTTTTTCTCCATTTGCGCTCTGTTCTTTGCTACCTGCAGGAGAAAATAGTTGAAGTAGTTTTTGGTAGCCATGTTGAAACCATTGGATAGGCTTCCATTTTGTTAGCATTACAAGCTCTTGCTTGTTGTGACGTAGCCATGTTAGGATTGTTCTGCACAGTCGAAGTAGTATCTGTCGCTTGAGACAACACTCGTAGAGAAGTGGACACTCCTTGTGTCTACAATGGAATGCATAATCAGTCTGACACAAAAATGCAAAGGCTACGTAGCCTTGTACTTCTCCTTTTTGTGCACACTGTTCCAGTTTCATGTATATTCGTTCTGTCCAATCAAAGGCGGTTCCTGTGCGGCGAGATGAATCTTGAAGCAAATTTGCTAAGCATGTTTTTAACATAAACGAAGTGATCACATCGTCTACTTTGATTTTTTCACACAATTTTAAGTCATCAATAACATCAGGTGCAGAAATACAGGCGACACGAATAGCTTTAGCAAAGACTAACCCTTGTTTTATGTCATAAGGTAGTTGTTGTATAAGTTTATTCTCAGCTGAACTGAATGAAGATTTAAATTCAGTTTTTATAGCTGAGAAATCATGACGTGATGCTTTTGTTATGACTTGATAGTCACGGTTGACTTCAATCAGCGGCTCTAATCCCGGTCGTATATGAGGGGTTAACATATCGGGAATTGCTATTACAAGGTCGACATGAATAAGTGTATCCTTTGTATTGACATCGTGCCATAGTAATTTTAAGCAAGATATCTTGTCACGTCTTTCAAGCGAATTACACGCGAATTTGAGATTACCAAACGACTCCCCTTCATGAAACATCTCGGATAGTTCATGGGTTATTTCATCATAAAAATGTTCAGCGACCAGTCGTGGCATGAGTCTATCTGGCTGTTTATCCAGACTGTACCTTTTCCATAGGCTGTCACTAGGAAAATCAATCCTGTACTCGTTTGTATTTAAAGCGCTCGTGTTATTAAAGAGGCAAACTACATCACATTCATCTAGAAAAAACGTCTTTGATCCTTCCGCCATGCTACCAGCAATGATGGGATCAAAGGTCAGATGCGCTGTCTCTGTTCGCGCAAAGAGTCTCGTAGAAAGTTTCCTGACTAGTAATAAAATGTGATCTAGTATAATCTGTTTTTCAGATGAGTAGTTGCACAAAGGGGACGCAATTATCAGCTCATGTAAGAGAGACGCGTCTATGGTTCTAGTTTCTCGTGGAATTTCAGTGTTATACAAGTAGTGACTTGACGTTCTTGTTGTTGCACTCTCCGCTGCCAATATCATTGGCTGCACCCAGTGGTCCAAATGTAATCTTTGCGCATGCGCCTTCACTGTTTCATGATTAAACGACAATTTCTTCAGTGTGTCCAGTTTCACTTCATGTGGTAAACTGTCACCAAGAAGTTCTATTATTTTTGTTTGGCATCCCAGAGTTATAGCAAGTTCAAAAGGTGTTAGATTTTTCCATTTGACGTCTAGACTCGCTTTATGTTCAACGAGAAGTTTGCATTTCTCGATGGAGTCTATTCTGACAGCGCAATGGAGAACTGTCTCATTGTCTGGATAGCAAACATTCACAGCAGCCCCTCTTTTGACTAAACTTTCACACAGTTCATACGGTGAATATTCAAAAATCAATGCTAACGTGTACGACGGTACTGATAGTACTTCAGGTTTTGGTGTCAGTAAACTGATGATTTCAGCGTAAGAGTCCTGTAGTTTAAATTTACTTACGTTGCCTACGCTTCGTAAGAAGTTTGTCAGGGGGGTGTTTTTCTCCTCGTTCAGCGTGACAAGACTTTTTGCTATATCAGGGTGCTTGGATAGCATTTGAAGCATCTCAAGTCCTATGCTGTATTTCTGTTTTATGCGGTCAACAGCTAAATGTAGGGCGGTTTCCCCAGATTCATTGACAAAGTTAACATCACAGCAAGGCTCGGCTAGGAGCACTTTGATAATGTCACAGCGCTCCTCACTGACAGCATACCTAAGATCCTGTGATATCTCGTCCGTGACGTTACTTACCACAAGAGCACGAAGCAGCTCGGTATATTCTTCCGCGTTCTTGAAGTCAATTCGAGGGTGTATCAATCTCATGATTAATGTTTATTGATGTAAATAGCCATCAAATAGAGCCGCAGAGCGTGATTGCAATATTACACAAAGCTTTTATTTACACAGGAAACAGTTACAATTCTCCAGTCATTCTCTCTTAATCATATGTTGTTTATAGTCACACTGATATCTAACAAACATAAGCGACTGTGATTTACTTAATCTTTCATCCGGCTATAAAATGTCAGATTTGATTTATCCAAGTAACTGTCATTTCCTTGTGTCTGTTTCTCTACAAATTGCACACATTGATTTGCCAGTGAAAATGACATGTCGCATGTTGCATATATCAAATGCTCTAAATTGTACTTGGAACTTTACTTTCTAATTTAAAGCCAATTCATTGTGTAGCGGATATGCGTCTGATATTAGCTGCACATATGTGCTTGTAAAAAGCTCTCTTCGGCCTCTCCGTTAGTACTGATCTTAAGGCACAATACAGGTTACTGGCGTTTTTAAGCACCAAGTTACTACATTGATCTAAACAATCGTGTAAGTACCACACACGGCGTGATGCAATGCCATTCTATAGAGATATTTCGGATGTTGCTTGACGATATGTACTCGTGTGAACGGACTGTTTAAATATATCCACGTTAAACAGAAAGACCTCCTCCATTGACAGTCTACATAAATTTGATGGTTTTCACTTTCGCTTCTGTATTTCTTCAGTTAAAATGCAATACAAAGGTTTCATTTTTGAAAGACAGAACTATAACCATTTCACATGAAAGAAAAACCGAAAACCAGTGTAATGTTTCACTGAAATACATTACTGAATCAGTGCATTCCGTGATAAAATGAGTCACTGCTGTTTCTTGGTAAATTGAATTCGCTTCCGCTGTAACGTTTTCGCAATCATTGGGATTTAATGCGGCTGCAAGTGCCTTTTGTATCAGGCAAAATATTGTGTAGTATACCGTAGCGCCGGAATATTTGCACAAATATCTAAAAATGTTACTATCGCTACCGAATAAAAAATATCAGCATTTGACAAGCAATGGAAAATATCAAAATAAGCAATATTAACGATATGAAACAGTTGTATGCAAAGTAAATACCACATAAATAATCGTTAGAAGCCCAAGGTGAAAAATGTTCGTGTGCCATATATTTCATAAACCTAGTACCTCTCTCTCGTATATTGCTAAAAACAGTCCCTCTCACATATGCTGTCGTAAAAGTCTCTCTCAGATATACCGCCATAAAAAGTCACCCTTACATATGTAGTGAAACCTCTCTGTTAGGGACAATAAACGGCCGATATTTTAAGTCCTTAAGGCCTAGGTGTCCTTAACACAAAGAGTTGTACACCAGGCTGGCGGGTAGTGAGGGGAGAGTCAACATTAAGAAACATTGCATCGCTCTTTGTCTGTGTTATTCCTAACCCATCTGACATGTATACAACACACTCAGGATACACAGATTTTATTTATTTAGAAAAGCGGCCCGATGCACGCTTACATATGCAGTGAAACTTGCAGTTTTTGTCCCTAATGCCGAGGTGTCCCTAGAATAAGGGTTTATACACCAAGCTGGATTTGGGGAGGTCAACATGATTAAAATAATCATTGTATCGCTCTTTATCTCTGCTATTCCTAACCCTTCTGAAGATACACGGATTTGTTTTATTTAGAAATGTGATATGGTATACTCAGGGATAAAACTTTTACGGTTTGTCCAAAATAAGGACATCAATTAAGGCGTCCTTAGTATCGGGTCAGTCTCAATGTGTTAGTGACGTAACAAGTAAAAAAGTGTTCACAGGGTCTGTTTAATATAGAATCAATGACATTTTACAAACCGATTGGTAGAAACTGTTCCTTATTCCGGGTTGTTAATAACATCGGGACTTCGACAACCCAAATGCTGCTGTACTATTATAAACGGTCACTGACATATACTATCATTAAAACAGTCATAAAAGCGTTTTATTGTGCGTTGTTGTGTAGATTGCCATTATTTAAAGATGCTTTCCATGAATGGCATTCATTTTGATATATTATAGATTTACACATTATGGGTAAAAGTGCATGAACTGTTTCTGACATATCACGTACAGATTAAAAACTGCTGTGTCAAACCTAACCAGACGGAATTTCGCTACACGTAGCGAAACGAAACCCACTTGCAATGACAGAAGGCAGAGACACAATGTATCTGGTCAAAAACAAATCTCTGTTTCGAGATAATTATCAGCTTTCGTATTTTTATCTTGAACGAGAAGGTCATCGAACTACATATAATACAACCTCTTTAAGGCATAAATGAGCAAATATTCAAATTTAAAATTCGCGCTATTTTCAAGAGAATAACGAACGTCCGGTTAGTGACTTTGATGAAGACCGAAGAGGTCACGGTCACCGAGGCACGTCTTAAATTTCGTCTTTGAGGCCCAAAGAGTCGAAAATGAGCTCAGAATTGCTCTCTACCGTTTTCGAGATAATGGTCAAATTCCGGGTTTGACCTTAACCATGACCGAGGTGATCAAAGTCACCAAGGTACCTTTTATATAACGTCTTTTAGACCCAGAGGGTCACAAATAAGCCCAAACTCGCTCCATCTGTAACCTTTCTCGAGATAATGATCACTCTTTCTCTAACGCTGTTCGATAAATGACGTAAGCTTGATCGTGGCGGTGAATGTTGAGATTCGGACCGTGAGATTTTTCGCCCTTAACCTTGAAGGTCAAGATAAAAAATATGTTGATTTCACGATGACTTATTACCGTCTATACCTCAGCCAAATGCCGTTGTCCTACGTCATGCCTTGTAGGGGAGTTTTCTGGAAACCACCTTTAGGTTAAAAATACTTTGACATCAATTTGACCTTGATCTTGAAGGTCAAAATTTAAAAAAATTGCGGATTCACGTCGGTCTGTATCTTTGTGTCAAATTTCATCGTTGTACGTCAGATAGCGTCCGATTAGAAAATAACAATCAAACAAGCAAAAGACAAAACAAAATAAAGGAATAAGCAGACAGAATTCTGAGCAAAGCATACCCAACGTTGTTGGCAAGTGGTAATAATCAAATGCAATTTTCTAGACATCATACCCTAAAGCTTAGTATGTAGCAACCTAAATCCAAAAACAAAACTTATTAATTTCTTGTATAATGTAATTACCCCAGCTAATAGCTAATTTTTTCTGTTATTGTTTTTAAGACTCTCAAATATGCTATTGAGGTATGAAAATAGAAAGCATGACCAAGTTCTTTGCTTAGAGTGGTATTACACGACCAAAGAGTTTTCAAAATGTGATGATGTGCTATATTTTGAAGAGATCATAATATAGTACTGTAAAGATAACTCATGTGGACGAAGGTTTGAGCCAGGTATTTCAAATGTACATTTTTATTTAAAATAGAATTATTCATACGAAACAAAGCGCCAAAAGTATTATTCGGTAGGGGACTAGAATTTTTCAAAAAGTTTTATCTGAAATCTGGATGGTAACTAGAGCACTTATGGAGCCATAAATAACATCCAGCGACAAAACATAGAGGAGTCGTCTGTAAACCTATAGTGCCAGATGTGACGGTCACGCACATGTCCGGTCGGGCGTTGAGAATACCGAGTCCAGGCTCAGTGTCAAAGCGTCAGCATACGTAATATGCAAAAATATACAGAAAGTAGTCTTTATTGTCACACCTCACACATGCTGACGGAAGATATACTGGAAGATTCTGAGTAGTGGAGATATTCCAGTGTATGGGGAGGAGGATGCTGTACGGAAGGAATCACAATCTTAACAACAATTATGAAATACCAGTGCTATCAGCTAGTCAAATATGACATCTGTCAATGAAATACTGAGTTGCGATCATTACTTTTTAATTATTAAAAAAAAAACAATAATTTAATTTCTTTTATTTTACACCGGCTTGAACCCTTTATTTAAAGGTCTTTTATTTAAAGATCAAGAAAAACTGTTCCGTCCCCTAGGTCTAGCGATTCTTAATTGGTTCACCTAGAAACGCAGGAATTATCGGAAAGAGGTCAATGCCTGCTAAAACTTATAAAAAAAATAAAAATGTATATAGAATGATTGCTGGAAATTTTGCTGACGGCGAAAGAAATGTAAAATAAAGAAGTAATATTTTGGTTCCCAAATATAAATTAAACTAATTACGATAGCGAAAACAATGAGCGTTTCTGAGATAACAGCTTTCATTAAGATCTCAATTCATGACAGCAAGTACAATTCCAATTACTAATCATTCATATAAAGCCGTTCTTGCTTATTTTCTCAATAAAATTCAATAAAGAATCACAATAAAAGTACCCCTGTTAATATTTCTCTTTACAACAGCTCGATCTAACTAAAAACTAACTAAAAACTAATTAAGAGCTTTATTGTACCTTAGATGAAACTACACTTTATTTATTCTGCATAACAAGTCGTAATGTCTCCAGCGGCAGAGTTAGTATCTTCAGTGCCAGTATTAACAACTACTGACTTACAGTTATCATTTGTAGATTTAGAGTGATTGTCTCCAGTATTAGAGACAGTTTCTACAATGTTAATTAGTTCATTTGCTTTGTTCACGCCAATGTCCCGTCTGTTAGCGTTCGCATCTACAGTGTCGGAGTTTTTCCGTTGCCCGTGGTATTTCGACGCCACTATGTTCAGGTAGAACAATCTTGTAAACACATATGATTGATGCGGTGCCACCCACTCGGTTGTTTCGGCTATTTCCGTGTTGGTTTCGGAAAATTTTTCGCTTATGCCACTCTCTTCTACTAAATCCATCCTCGAAATATCGGAATAATCGGGCAGGTTTGATACAGTTTTGTTTATTTCAGTGTTAATTCTATTCACACGTGCGTTGGAACACTTCACTTTGAGTTTATATACAAACAGAAATATCATATCCGTTGCAAGTTCTAAAAATTCTGCCAGCGATAGAAATGAAATTCCCAAATATAATCCCATTGATGATCCAAAGCTAGACAACAACTTCACTGCCTAAAACCAAGCAAAAACAAATGCTTTAACAAATTTAGTAATTTATTCAAGATATCATCTTTATTTTCTAAAATTGCATTTAAAGCATTGGCTTTTATGTTTGTGAACGTGTGCTGTGATGGTTGGCTTTCTCTCCTTGATTCCAATAAAGATGAACTAATAATATTATATCTTTGGATAAGGGCGTTCTAAAACACAAAGTACAAGGTTATGGCGTTCGAGTTTAGAATAATCTTCTTTCGTCAATCGCAAAAATATATTGGGGTTTAAAATTATATATTGAGTGTTTCACGATTTTTTCTTTTACTTTAACCTTGAGATAAAAAGGTTGCCTCTCCTTCTCCTATTTCCTGGAGTTCAAAGCTCCAAAACTATTTTTTTAAATGAGTCCTGTCTTAAATTTCTCTTTTATGACGAACACGGAAAGTTTCATATTCAGAAGCATCTCTTATATTACAGGAATGCTCGTGCCATATATCCCCAATCATCGTCTTAGGTCCTCTTACCAGAATTTGCTGCTAGAGATCAAAACTAATCAAAGCTATGGTGACAGAGCTTTCCAAAACGCTACAATAAAGCTATGGAATACACTGCTTGTGGAGATACGAACTGAAAAGGATATTTAATATTCAAATTTAAAAAAAAAACCCATCTTTTTAGAAAGGCGCATTTTTCATGGCTATGCATGTTAATGTTATTACCTATTCTAGTCATAAGTTATGATATGTAAATGTGATAAGTCTTAAGTAATGTATACTAGATCATATTTTTAGACGAATGTATTATTCACAATATCATTATTTATTCTAGTAATTATTTATTAATCATATTAGCAGTCATTGATCGTTACATAGGTTTAATTACGATTCTGTTAAGTAACGCAGTTGTTGATTAGTGCAGTGGTAATTTGTTCGTATGTTTTAGTTTATTGTAGCTGTTAGGATTTTTATGCTAAGCACATAATAATAATAATAATAATAATATTCTATATCAGTGCAAAGTAATGTGGCAATATTTGCACTTCTTCATGGTAACGTGTAATCTTCTAGACTTCTTGAAATTGTGATACGTGTATTTTTTCTTTCCAATATTTTCGTTAACTGCATTGCACTTACTAAACAGAAATCTAAAGAATTGCATAAAAGAAGAGGCAATTGCAAGTGGATTTGAGAACACGGAACACGTAACTAACATTTAGGTTGTCAAACTTACTGTATATTTCGGAATCTCGGAATTTACTGCATAATTCAATTCTTTGAAGTATATTTGCAACTTGACAAGGTTCTTTTTGACGTAAATCTCACTGCTGGAAGCGTTAATCTCGTACTTGTCCTGTACCATATCTTTTATTGTTTCAATCTTTCAAAAGGAGAGATTATGTTTTATTCGGTACTTACATGCTATAAAAAGTAAGGATCAGGTAAACTTTTTAATTTCATAATTATGAAAAGGACATCAATTTGTTAGGTTGATTTAGGAATTTAGGATTTAGTTTTTACTTTGTGTTGATCGAAAAGTTAACCTTTTTCTAACTGTGTATGTATTTTAAGAAACCATTCATGAAATTCGTTGTTATCAAACACTAAGACTGTCGATATATTACAGTATAAATCCTTTTTTTAGATTCAAGTTCATAATTATTTTCTTAAAGAAAAAATTTGCCGAATTTTTATAAACTAATAAAAGCAGTCTGACAAATAACTTTTTAAAATGTTTACCATGTACCTCAGCTTCAGAAGGCCAGGCTGCTTTTGATGTTACTCCAGCATAATGGGCCTCACTAAATCGCACAGACAAAATAAACAGTTAGTGTTTAATAGAAAATAGAGTCTATATCTGCAACATTTTATACACATGTGTAAAATAATGGGTGATATGTATTAATTCATTTGAATATATTCAAACTGATTAATGTTTAACCATACTTGGTTAAAATCACTGACATTTTTTTCATAAAATAGTCTTTAGAGCATATTTGTTTAAACAACTTACTTGTATATGTGAATACATGTATGTAAGGGGCTTGCTTGTGTATTTGTGCATATGAATGCATGTGATATCAGTTAACATGCATATGAGTGCATGTAATAAGCAGTTTACTTGCACCTGCGTGCACATGAATGCATGTGGCGAGCAGCCTACTGGCATATTTATGTATATGAGAACACTTGTGGCTTACTTGCATGTTTGTGCGCAGTCACAGTCTAATTCATTGTTGATGTACTTCATTTCCACGCTATACATGCAGTTATCTGCGAAAATCATTTTTATTATTTTAGCAAATATATTTATGCCCTATTTCAATTAAGTAAAACTTACCGAACTTTGCTTTATAGCTACACTCGCTGCAAGCTAAACATATTACTAATAATATTATATTGCACTGACAGAACAAGAGTAGCTGCACAGATATCGCTATTATCAAGTACTCCAAGTATAGACCCGATTCGTTTTTTAAGCGCATTGAGAATCAATCCATCTCCTATCCCATTGGATAGAATGGGTCTTTTGATAAATGGTTTTAAAGTGTCAAAGAAGTTTGTCCACATGTATCAGGGATATGTCTTCATTTTAGTTGTCTTTCCCTCTTAACGTACCTTGCTCTACATTGCTGATATCACAAGCCACTCCGAGGAAATTACCAAATGCTAGTCCACGCGTAGGATATTGTGGATCAGCACAGCCACAGTTCTTAATTACATGGCTCTGGTAACAAGTTTTAAAGCATGCTGATCTACTGTAGTGTATTGGCAGTACTTCTTCAAAAACGTTTAGATTTGGCCGATGTTCTGTTGCCTCTATGCAATTGCCGTAAGGACTTTGCAGGCGTTTTACCTCCGTCTGGAATGTTTTTATGTTTATATATTTATATATAGCATGAATATGTACTGGAAGCTGTAACAAAAAATATTTATGTGTTGAAATATATTCTTGAAGTACCTAAGATATAGAAACGCCCGAAATTTTACTTTGTAAATGAATAAATCTTGTTACATGCAAAATATTTTTTGCTGAGATTGTTTGCAAGAACATCGAATCTCAACCGCTAAATGGAAGTTGAATACAGATTGACGAAAACATGAAATATACCTTTGTAATTTCCACGGAGGTCATATGACCAGGTGCAGCTAAAATACCTTCGTCTTCTGGAAAGGGCATCCGTGCTGAAGGATGGATCACTATTACAGCACCAGCACCTTGGTTGCTTGATGTCAGATATTCGTCTTGCTTTATATTAAGCAGCACCTCCAAGCCTGAAGATTATTTGAGTACAGCAGCCACATTTTTAAACAGCAGTAATTCAGTAAGTATTGTGCTTAAAGTTTCATTGATTTCTTATTGTTTCCCCGTTTTGCACATTATAAACCAACTGTCTTCTTCATTTTTGTTTAGTGTTTGTTTAATATTCATATTTCGCCCAATACAGTTCAACTATCGAAAGCTTCCTGAATGAGAAACATGTGGTCTACGTATGTTTCATTTCAAGATCATTTTGTCGAGAAACTGCAGCATACTTTAAAAATAATGTGCAACGTTTATTGACAAGTTTATCAGCACGAATCAACCGAAAGTTCAGACTTATTACTTACCGGCGATCGTTGGGAATGTTAACGGGTGTGTTTCTCTCAATTAGTGTAATTTCAATAATACATTTACTGACCTTGTGACGTTCCGGATCTGCTGTTGTATGGGTCATGTGACCTGTTGGTAAACCATCCTGCATTAAATGTGTAGCAATTGCCGTGGACAGCGTTGAAAAATGCGGAAAAATCACTGCAATAAATATCACGCTATTTAACGCTATGCATTATATTGCAATTGTTTTGCATTTACAAAACCGGATTGGTTAGGACGTCAGAACGATGTCAGAATAGTTTGCCTTTGGTTTTTTATCGGTCGTATGTTTAAGAAATTCACGAGGTCTCTCCGATTTGTTGCGTAACTATTGAAATCAAACATTAGAAAGACGTTAAAACTGATTCTGATTCTAAACGTCAGAATAAGATGGCTTTCGGATGTTGATTGAACGTTGGTTGTTAGTCGTTGCATTTAGAAGTCAGATATCTATGTCGACCAGAACTCGATTTATTTCCGTTCCCTTTTCACCATTCTACGTAAGGAAAGTAAGGAACAAGTTCATTACTCGAATATGTGTCAGCTGAGCAGTTATCAATACTGTTTTCATTACTGACACAAAATGTACATTCCTAAAATATTTAGCTTTGTTTACCACAAATAGGTAAAACAAGCTATAAAACAAACCTATGCACACACGTTTTGCCAGCAATTACGCAATGGAGTATGAACTCAGCTTGTGAGTAACCCATTCGTATCCTTGTTTCTTCTTCTTCGTCGGCGAGTGCTTCCAGTAGCTGTGTTTCCTTTATATAATCCTTTCTGAACGGTTTTCTGAGCAATGTACAGTGTCAAACAAGATGGCAAATTATTACACAAGGCTGCTTTCACCTTACAGATATGAGGACGCTGCTGGTGTATAGATTCACAACGCAACTGATAAAAATCTGTGACGATGTATGCATTGCTGTTGGTAAAATATATGGGAAATCAGCTTACTGGGAGATACACAGCCAGGGATTATGAGGACAGAACTGGGGATTTAACTGTGCAGATAATTTACAAAGATAGGATAATATTATGCAAATCATGAAACTTCTTTTACCAGTTCACATTAAGGCAGAAGTGTAGATATTAATTGCGTAAAAAGCCAAAATATTTTAAAAAAACGTAGACATAGGTCTTGACTTGTGTGTATAATTAAAATTAACTGCTGCAGCTCGAAGCAGAAGCTATGAACCCCCTACCTTCATAAAAAATTGTAAAATTAGATAAAGCAATACATTTGATAGGGTTATATCACTGGCTTTAATATCTGACTTTGGTTGATTTCTTACCTGTCTTGAAATTTGTTGATTGGTTCGGTAGACTTCGCCACTGTATCAACTTCTTGTGTTGTCCTTCTTTTGGTTATGTGAGTCGAGTAATCTAGCGAACTCCACGTGGTTGATCTACTTAAGTTTGATGTAGTTATTGAATTTTTTGATGTCGAAATTTCGTGTGCAGCTGAAGTTAACTCTTCATTTATTAAAACTTTTGATTGTGCACGTGTAGTATCTGCTGAAAATATTTCGAAGCCCTGAGCTGTTGAGAGCGGGGTTGCTTCTGACTTGTCTAAACCATGTTCTGTTGACTGTTTCTCAGTTGATACATCGAGCTGATATACTTCTTTTTCGGTATTAAAATATAATATAGTTGATTACCATGTAGGTAATAAATGTCGGCTTGCGGTAAACATATGAAGTATTAGTTTAAGGTTGACTAATATTTTATTGCATTACAAGCTCTCATCCTTCTAAAAGAGGGTCTTAAACAGCACTTCTATTTACTAATAGAGGCATTAAAGCTATTTTAGGCCCGATGGTACCTGATATAGCAACGAATAGCGGTTCTTTATACAAAAAATCCTATGCATTATAAAAAATTTGACAAGGACAATCAAAGACATTTTATATATCAAGTAAAGCAATGAAGTAATGAAGTAACTTAGGCGGACTAATACACATAAAGCCACGTATAGAGTGCAATCACTAAATTTTCCTTTACATTTTAAATTGTTGAGAAACCTATTTACCTTTTTCACAAAGTGCATCATATTTGTCAGAAGCGTAATTGCAGTATGCAGCGAACCAATCAAGGCCAGATTGTCGCACGGCGACGCACATTGGCCCAACTGTAACAGATATAAATCCCTCAAAACGCCCGACGCATTCCTATGACCGATAAATGTAGCGGGGGCTTCTAGTTTTGAAAGGTGACATAAGATTAAAGTTCAATGGAAAATTCTTAATCTGTTTTAATAAGGCCTTCACCAATAAGTGCAGAACTTCCTCTTTATTTTAATGTAACATAAACAGTTATCTTTATTTTCAGTAGGCACCTTTACATTGCTTACGAGCTTCCAAAATTTTAGCAACGTATAAATTTCAACAACAGCTCTTAATCTGTCCAGGATTATATTTGCTATTTTTAGATACAAAAATGTTTATTCTTAGTTTAATTAATGCTATCTAATACTAACGACTAGACAGATGACTTGTTTCCCAGCCATTCCATAAGACGGCGCTTCCATCTCCCCACAAAT
This sequence comes from Protula sp. h YS-2021, assembly GCA_949752745.1. Taxonomy (NCBI): domain Eukaryota; kingdom Metazoa; phylum Annelida; class Polychaeta; order Sabellida; family Serpulidae; genus Protula; species Protula sp. h YS-2021. Next base: position 14,486,562 of record OX457026.1, read on the forward strand.
AGCGGCTATTCATGCTACTGTAGTGCAGACTTATCCAGCAATCGCTTCTGCAATATAAGTATTGCAACACAAAAAAATCGGAGTGTAGCAAATAAGCCTAAATAAATCACATAAATACTGTCGTTGTTCTTCAACAATATAAAAAATTGGCTATTATTTGATGACTGTAGGCCTTTAAACATTTAACTGTATTCAAATTAATTTTATTTTCAGCGTACTTTAATTTCAAACCTTGCATACCTAACTATCCCTTGTCCAACGATAAAATCTCGTATTGTTTCAGTTTTTATATGGGCTAAATGGCCACCTGATGTCAAACACAGGTTACGTGCCGTCCGCCTCAGAAACGGGCCGTTTATTACCCAAAAACAAGAATTTGTTTCAACATTCACTGCTGTTCTACAAGTAGGATCCGTTGCTGTTGATATAAAAAGATTATATTCAAATTAATGTCGCCTGTTAAAGATTGAGAATTTCTTTAAATGTGCTCCTTAAAATTGTTCATGAATAATTGCAATGTTTTCAGGAATTGATTTGACGGTGAATTTTTCTGTGAAAAAAATCCTTGTATGCTCCAAACAATATGAAATGCTTAATAATCAATTCTGCAGTTTAAAACGTTCACTGACATGTTGGATTTTCCAGAGTTTAAACTTATGCTTTTTTATTTTACTATAACAACAAATGTATTGAAACAAAACTTATAGAACACATACTTAGAACCAATTTTAAACCTAGGGAATATCTCTTGCTGTTTGAACTGGTATCAAAATATAGACATTCGCTTTGCGTGACACATTGGGTGATAGACTGAGAGATTAAACATATTTACGTCTTTTTGTGATTTGCTATGATTTTAAGAACTTGTTGTAGCTGGTGTCTTAGCGATCTTGTAAATGTTTTCTTTGTAATATATATGTTTTATGACATATTTTTCTACTGTGGCAATTCAAATGACATGATTCATCTGCCATGACATGTCTTAAAGTAGTCATCCATTGGCAAGTTTTGTCTGCGGTTATTCAGCTCGTCACGTGTCATTCGCGTTAAGTGACTGCTCGTCTCCTAACATTTTTCACAGATTAAGTCAATGCTCGTTTCTTGTTCATTACTAATACACTGCACCTTGTTTGACTATAAGATATATGCATACATAAGTCTGATAATAGAATTAATGTTACATAAACTGCATTTCATATACCTTTTAATAAAAGAAAACATAATGTATTAATACTTTCACTACTCCAGTAACCTGTAGATTTCATTTATTCAGACCTCTTTTATGTCGGTTCCTTGTTTCCCATCGTCTTTCTTGTCGGCGTCTCCTATCAGTCCTGACAGAATATCTCTGCATGAGAGCACTAATGCGTGGGCTCAAACCCAGCATTGACTGCTTTACAGGATTTGTGTTGCATAGAGTTACCGCGGGAAATTGCAATTCAGCAGAATGCAGCCATTCTTTTTCTACTGATATCTAAATATACAGATTTAATGCAACTTTCTCTACATAAATTCAAATTTGTGGCAGCAATCAGTTAAATGCCTTTTGATTTAAGTGCAATTAGTAACACCAATAAAAACAAACATTAACAGTTTTAAGGCTCAAGGTAGTAGTTAAAAAAACAAGGGACAATAACAAATACCTCTGTTCTAAAAAAAATTGCAACTATCGGCTTTAAAACCTTTGTTGTAAAACTGGAGATATGTTGCCAAATGAGATATAAATAATTTATCTGTGCTCAGAACACAAAGAGGTGTCTTTAGTGTTCTGTCAGATACCTTTTTATGCCAAGAAACAATTGCTACGCCCAAGATTTTAATTAATTTATTGATTTTTTATTGATTAAAGCAAAAAACCTATCAAGCTGTAATTTCAACAAAGTTGGATTAAAGGGGGCATTGAACTCGTTGTCTTTTACGTCTAAAGACATTCATATTTCTTCAGATCACACTGCGAAAAGTAACATAAATCCTTCATTCGTTTCCCCATATTTAATAATGAAAGTAAAATGACGAAAAATAGCAGTGCCAGTTAACTGAAGACCCTCTTATAGCGTAAAAAATGATAGGTTTTAAGTTCTTTTATTGATTATTAAAATAAGAAGCATTTCAGCTAAGCACGCGATTTAGTAAAACTTCCGCTTCTTGCAGAGGCTAATATCATGCCATGTGCTAAAAACTTTTTTATTTAAAAAGAGAAAACGGTCATTTCTTGACAGGACTCCCACCCACCTAACGCCACATGTAACAATACGCAAATAGCTGATTTCATATGTTGCAATATTGCTACAAAATCCATCTAAGAAGAGGAACTTACCGGATACTCCAGGTAGGAAGCAACTAGCTGTGAGATGCTTGTTACTAAAAGTCCTAGACAAGCTAAACTAAAAACAAACCACGCTGTGCATTTTATAAATCCTGCAACATAAAAAATAATGTTTTTTGGTAGCATTGGTCAAAACTCACAGACAAGATGTAAATTAGGTGTGATTTACACTTTACAAATCATGGAGAGCAATGGGCTTTTCAGTGGTGGCACATAAAGTGAACTGAATTCAAAAATCAAATTTTATCAGGCAGTATTTTGCATAGAATTGTCTAAGATACCTACTGCGTAGTAAAAATTTACTGAATTTAAAATTAAATATTAAGTTCCATTTTTTATGTTTGTTGTGATTGCTCATAGGATTTTCTCGGTTAATTAAGCGCACTGTGTAAGCATTTTCCAGTCCATGCGTTTTTATATAAATATTGTGACCAGGTTTTAGGCTACTTTAGCCTTTTAAAGTTGAAAATCATGTGATCATATCAAAGTGAAATGATTTGCTTTCTACCTTTTTATGCACAACCAGGATATTTCAGAATACTCAGAGACAAGAACAATAATGTCGCAAACCTCTTTGCGTTATCGCAATACATGTATTGGGTAATATAAACAATCTCAAAGACATACCTCTGGACGACAAAACAAAGGGAAATCCATGCATTGAAGCAAAAGACCAAAAAGCTTCCCATACATCAACATATTGTATTTTGTAAATATCCGTTTTTTCTCGGTTATTTAAGCGCACTTTGTAAATGCTTTCCATTTTTCAAGTTTTGTAATCAAAGTATTAGTTGTTGTGTAAAAATGCTGGTCGATGTGTATGCATTATTGCTTTTATTGTGCTGTTACTAAGCGGGTCATCAAATTTTATGTATTAATATTAACATTCAATAAAAGATCATTTTAAAATTCAAAGAAAATTTGTATTAGATCAATAAACAGGGATTTAAAATTGAATTTTTATATAAATACTCTTTATGGAATCAAATTTTTCAATTAATAAGGCATTTAAAAACATATTATTACTGTCTCTATTGTAAAGTTTGGAAGGGAACATCTGCAAATAGAATATGCAAAGAATATGTAAAACGGTATATAGTTTCTGCCATACCAAGGACAGCTTTTGATTTATGTTTTCCTTTGTGACAAAATTAATACAGCCATATAAAAGAAAAACGTTCCGTACAGTATTCCTTATTATTACAGACAAATAAATCCAACTGGTATGTCACTTGGATCCTTTCTTTCATCTGGGCTTTGATCCATACTTTGCGATAGGGTGTTTTATCCCTTTTTGTGTCATTTTCAGCCTTAACCGCAAAAACAGGATAACTCAAAATATGGCTGCATTTTGCAGCTTAAGTATAAGATTAAATGATGTGTTTAAAAAGATTTTAATTGTACTATCTGTGCAGATAGTTTCACATGTAACCGCCGTGCCAGGAAAATGAAAGCTCTTTTATACCAAAAGGGTGGCATCACAACTGCAGATAGGTAAATCAGTTATAAATATGACCTTTAATTGCAAACACTGTTTTGACTACCATGGGTTATAAATTGGCCATTGCTTTCCTTCTTTGACAAGAAAATAGATAAATAAGTAACAATATGCATGTGACCCTGATATTAATTTTGCTTTATATCTCATATTGAGCCTTTTTGTAGCTTTGCATTTTCTAAGCAAATTTTGTAATACTCTCTTAGCAAAATTTTTTAGACCAGAACTGGATGTTGAAGAGGTATATAGTAATTTTTAAAGGTTATTAATATTTTAAATTATTAGAATCCTTTCGTCAACATATATTTAAAAACTTTTTCCATTCTATTAATTTCTATATACTTTAAATGTGGGATGTGTTATTTGTTTTATCCTTTTTATTCACTTGGCTTTCTCACAAAACAGAAACGGTAATGAAACATTTAAAAGATAGAATATATTACGTATTGAACATCTATCATCCTTTTGTGCTAATGAAACAGGATGCTTTCATGGGAGCCTTTCTTGCTTTGCAATATATCACGTTCATGAGGCAATTAGCCATTTATATCGTTCAGTGATGTGATTGTTGAAGAATAGATATTTGGTTGCCACGAAATCAATGACACACAATAACCATAGGTCAAATGGAACATTTAAAATATGACATCATGGAGTTTATCGTTTTTCTGTATGTGAAACACAATGCCAGTGCCAAAAGTTTTATTATTAAGTAGCAAGAAAAAAATTGTTATAAAGCAATCTGTATTACGGTTAGTTTCTTGTGATAAAATCATCAATATTTTCTCCCACATTTAGAATACACCTTTTCGTTAAAGACAAAACATGGCAGCATTAAAATTATGAAAACACATCAAACACGAAAAAGATGTTGGCAATCAAAGGTGGAAATATGCAAAACATATAAAACATCAAAGCTTGAATGATCCAAATAGGTAAATCATCCTTGAAAAGAAAATACAAATAAATTCTAAAATTGAATTAACATTGTTTCAATATTTAACTATCTACTGAAGTTTTAATGAAAAATGATCAAACACCTTGTTTTGATTATTATGGTTTGCATTTGGCCTGTTCTTGGTTGTATGAAAACGGTGGCAGCGTTTTCTCAAGATTTAATAGTTTTTAAGTACAGTACACAATAATTATCCGTCACTTTGTGAAGGTGATAGTTCAGGCTTTAATGATCCTCTTATTGGTTAAGCATTGGTTAAGCAAACTTTCGGAGACATTATCTGAACACTTATTTACATTCTGTCGAAATATATAAACTGACAATTACCATTTTGTTCCTAGATGACACATTTAATCCCACTTTACAGTGGACACAATTGTTTCTGATTATACTGTAATCACAAACGGATTTTTGATCCCATAACTCCTCTATTTACACTTGGGGATTTTTAATCCCCTAGTTTATTGCTTTCGTACGATTCGGTAAAATGTTTCCGTCCGATAAATATTTTTTCCTCCAAACCCTTGTCACCCAAACTCCTATGACACGGCTAGGACTAGCTTGACCATATTTGGCATAGACATTATGTAGTCTAGTTGGTTATGCTCATTTTTTAGAAAGTCATAGATATTTTATATGCAGCATCGGACATTAAAATTTGAAAAGTTTGTCACGCGAATTCCTCTGAGAGGTAAGGGTTAGGGCAACCAAATTTGGCAAAAGCATAATGTGTCATATCTAGTTGGTCCCGCTGATTTTATTAGAAATTTATTAACAACTTATATGCAAAAATAGGTATTGAAAATTTGCCTTTGAAGGCCATTATAAGGCAGCCAAGTGCTTTGCTTTTTGCTTGTGCTTTGGCAATTAAGGCACATGTTAGCATAGGCATATTGATCGCCCAACTGTCCACAATGAAAGCGATTATAGCTTGTGTGTGCATGTTGATTACAGCGTTTCATATTTCAGTTATTATTACTATTATTATTATTATTTTCTTGTTTTGTAGTTTACGTTATTTGACGTAGGATGATGAAATTTGGCTCACTAATAGACGATGATGAGACGTTATGGAATCCGCAATTTTTTACTTGACCTTGGCCAAACGATTTGATAGTTATCTCGAAAAATGGTTAGAAGGGGATTTTGAAGGTTGATACAGATACGATTTTGAGCTCTTTTTTTACTCTTTAGACATGGAAGACGATATATAAGAGGTTCCTCGGGGACCTTGACCGCTTCGGTCATAAACCATTATCTCGAAAATGGTTTGAGGCTATTAGCTTATTTTCGACCCTTTGGGCCAAAAATATTATATGTAATGGACACGCTGGTGACGTTGACCTCTTCTGTCATGGTCAATGTCAAAAACAGGAAGCTTACAATTATCTAGAAAATGGTTAGAGATAGAGCTATTTTGAGTTCATTTTGGACCCTTTGGGCTTAAAAGAAACTGTGTAAGAGTTACCCCGTTGACTCTGACCTCTTCAATCATCGTCAGTTTCAAAAACCGAAAGCTGACAATTATCTCCAAAGCAATTAGAGATTATTGAGAACTATTTTGAGCTTATTATCGTCCTTTCGGGTCTAAAAACGTTATGTAAGAGGTAGCTTGGTGACTTTGACCTCTTCGGTCATGGTCAATGTTAAAACTGGAAGCTGACCATTACCTCGGAAACGGTTAGAAATTTTGAGCTTATTTTCCACTATTTGTGTCTAAAAGAGGATAGTAAGAGTACCTTGCTGACCTTAACCATGCTCAATTTTGAACTTTAAGAGTTCAGAATAGCATTTTTCAAAGTGAACTTTTTGCTAACTACTGATGAGCGAAACGGTCTAGTTTTGATATAATAATGTTTAATAATATAAGATAACTGTTTCTTGAAAGTTCCATCTGATTTGACCCGTGCACTTGTTAAGTTTTACCTTTCATAGCAAAAACAAATCGTAATTACGACAGACAACACTCAATAGGATGCTTATGTTACCTAATTAATAAGGCAGTCTATTTCTTTTATATCTATGAGGACCCTTATAGTTAAGTATCTTACATTAAAATGTCCACTATCTTACCAAGAGAAGTCAGAAATGGTGAAACATTCGTTTTTTCTTCAATTTACTATGTATATAAATGTTATTTATAAACCCGCTATTAATGAGTTGCTATTAATGGGTTGAGAGAACTATATCCAGTGGTTCATAGTATATATATATATATATATATATATATATATATATATATATATATATATATATATATATATATATATATATATATATATATATTATCACCATCTTAACTCCAACCGTAAATTATTAGCAAGTATAACGCTATTACGCAGTTATTAGTTCCATACATAACTAAACTACAACAATAAATGTGACAAATGGAATCCATCTTTGGGCTGTTTTTTTTTTTGGGGGGGGGGGAGTTGCTTGATTAACTTTTCCATTATTTAAATCATATTTTAAGGATAGCTTAATTAATTGAGAATGCTGAAACAGAGCGAATTTCTTGTACTTGATCAAATTTAGAGTGATGCCGTGATCTAAAATTAGATTGGTTTCTTATTTAACATCTTAAAACAACTTACACAGCATTCGACAGAAACGATACAAACAACACTACACTTCAGAAAAGGTTGATGAATTTTCAACTGGAACACCCAGAAAGAAATGAGAATTAACTACATTCTATCCCACTAGCTCTAGATACCTAAGAACAAAAAAACAAGATGTTCCTAGAATCCAAGAATCTCAAAATTCTACACCAACTGAAAAAGAGCAAAGTATCCACTGCAAATATGAAGATCTGGTACCTTTCTATAATAAGACCAAAGTTTGAATATGCCGTGCCACCCTGGCCTTCAAACTTAAAAAAGAACTTTCATCAATGCTAGGGTCAATGCAATAAAGAGCCCTGAAAGTTATCTTTCCAATCCATAACTTTGAAAGAAGCAATAGTGCCATCACATTTCAAAAAAAGACAAGATAAATATTGTGCAATGCGTTCTTTGAAAAAAAATGAAGAGATGCGCTGAATTCACTTAGTCCCAGAAGCGTGTCTAGATTCCATGCCTCCACTCCGAACAATAACATTTTAGAATTCCTTTATTCGTTTCATATTATTTAACATTCAGTTACATAATAGACTAAACAAAGCGTAACATGTACACCATTTGTTTCATCCATGAATTTCACGATTTTACAAAAGGTAGAATCCGGCCTATGTATACATTTATCCATCAGTCTATCTGTTGTATACAGGGTAGTTACTTAGAGCTCTTGCAAGACGCAGAAAAGTGTTTATGTACATAAGTTACGCATGCGTGATGCATCGCAATGAAAAGAATGACATCTTTTAATTTAACACTAATAGATTAAATAACTAAGTTAGAGAACAGTATGCACTAGGTCTCTTTTGCTACCAGTTTTAAATTTTAGATTTCATCTAATACTAAAACAAGCAAATGGGTGTTTATAAGAATCTATTTTAATGAAAGTAGAACGAAATTACTTATCATCTCAAAGATAAAAACATTTATATATTTTTACTCACATGTGTTTACTGCTGTATTATCGCTAAGGGGGAAGTACACAGATATTAGAGAAACAGCGAAATACAGAATATTTATGAATCACTCAATTTAGTCTTCCAAAAGTTATTAAAGCAAAAATAACTTACTGTTAAGATTCTTATCGAAATTTTAACAAGTAAAATCTTGACTTTCATACTTTAACTACCCAATTCTAGAACAAAGTTTTCTCAATTTTAAATGGTTATTTTTACCACAATAAATTACAACACTTTAAAAAATTGTTTTAATCACTTGTACTGTAACTTTACTGCAACTTTAACTGCACTTTAACTTCACTGCAAATTGTTATGTGCAGAGCATCTGTTTTGATTAAAAATAACTATATTAAAATATGAATTAATTGAATAAAATGAAGGTTAGCTAAAATAAATAATTTTACTGTTACAGTAAAATAACTTTTGCCGAACCACACAAACCTACAGTTCCCAGGCGGTCTTGCAGACCCAAAGGATCCATATTTTGCGATAGCAATACTAGGAGTTTCATATTTTACTTCAAATAGGAAACTGGGATATCTGAAAAAATGTGGAATATCTGGAAAATTGTGATTTGAAGTTTCCCAGTTTTACAGTGACATGCAAAAGTTTTTTCGTTAATATAGTTGCTCAGCCATAGGCTTTTTCGTGTTTAGCATTTTACCATTTTCTGCTTGCCAATTTACCGTTTTTTATTATTCCCTTTACAATAAGTTCCGCTGCAATTTTTTCCATTTCTCCTACATCCCATATATCCACTAATAGAACCTGTTTTAGACAAAGAAAAAAAATCGGCGGTTTTTAAATTACCAAACATAAGTGATCTTTTAATTGACTTTACATTTCCATAATATCCTTTAAAATAAATCACTTTTTAGGAGCGGTGTTTCAAAACTGAGTAGTTTTTGGGGGTGGGGGTTTGTTTCGTCCTGTCTTCAAGCTCGATTTAGTGTATCAAATTATCAATCATATTAATCCCTTAAAACTTTTTAAGGAATGGCCGAAAAACTCAGTGGGCGTTAATTTTGAATTCAGTGACAGGTAATCTAACCCACTGCATTCGCTCAGCTAAGATAGTTGGAGCGAACGCCAATTCCCTGCTTACCTCTCCGAGCTCGAATCGAATTCGGGATTACCAGACCGACTTTCTTACCAACTGAGCTAACCGTAACCACTCAACTTTTTATTTCTGCAAATGTTAATAAATTTAGAATGTTTCATACATTTCCATGTGTATCATTTTGCTTATATAAGGAAAAGTTCCACTGTAGTTCTTTGTTGACATTATACATCGTGGGAAATGGCACTTGTCTGAGATTCGTACTGAATAAATACCCTCCCGATATCCCAAAAAATATACACCGGAACCACCTACTTGACTGGCCAAAAGTGGTCCGATTTCCGGGGTTCGAGCAAATTTGAAGGCTAAGAGTGCATTCTTATTATGTTAATATGAAATTATATAGCAACGCCTCTTTCTGTTCTAAAATCATCAACATTATTCTTACATCCAGTCTATTGATCACAAAATAATTCAGTGACCATTCATATTGGGTCGAAAAAATGAACTTTATTTATGTACTTATGTTTATTATCTCAAAGCATTCAATGAACCTGTGATCATTAAACATTATAATATCCAAAACCGATAACCTCAGTTGATGTTTGTTTACTGAGTACATGTCATGTGCGTAGGCTGGTCCGATTTCCGGGGTGGGTTCTGTCTGCGTTTGGAACTCACAAAAGTGGTCCTACGGTTCGATTTGCGGGGTGTTTAGATTTGTGGGGTTCCTTAATAATAGAGACCAATGGGTTTCATTCGGTTTTGGCGAAAAGCGGTCCGATTTCCGGGTTGTCCTATTTGCGGGGTGTTTCAATCCCGGGGTTCTGGTGTATGAAATATCTGCCCTCTTCAACAGAAGCTGACTCATATTTTATATTTCTGTTCAGGGAGCGATTTTGTGTCAACATATAATTCATTAAAACATAGTGAGCTAACATTTGAAGTCTGTGGCTTTTTCTCCTATTAAAATCGAAAGCGGCTCAACGTTGGATCTAGGACCTTAATCAAACCCGGACGACAGTATAAAGTTACTAACAGAGAGAGTGATTATTCCTTAAACCTCGCCTCATATAAATCAGATATAACTTTGCAGTTATATCTTTTAGCTCCACTAAAAGCGTACTGAATTACTGCAGCCCAACTTTTCTATCCTTCAGCCATTCGAATGGTCTTATCGCTTGCCACTCCAAATATATATGGTTTAAGCAATCTCTCCCAAACAAAGGTAGGCCTTCGCCCTGACGAACATGCAAAAATCAAAGGGCGCTTCTTATCATGACATGTTACGAGTACAGTGGCATGCCCTTTTGGCTATACACCTTGCCCCGTCCAGGTTTTGAGCGTCACATTTGTTTTCTCAAATACGATGAGGTCACCTAGGTAATCAGCGAAATATCTTGCCACTCTACATCTATCTATGCATTTGCCAAAACCTTTTTTAAAATCCTGCCAGAAAGCATTTATCATGTAATTTTTTTTATTATAATATTATTTTGCTAGTCACTTCCCAATGGACATCACAGTGGTTAAAAGTAGGTATCTTTTCCTATATAAAGAATAAAAAATTACCCAGTGAACCTAGTCTACTTGGAGAATTCTTGGCCTGACTGACTCATATTAGGGGGTAACAGTTACCTCAGCTTGTTAACCCTTGGCATTGTAATCTCAAGGTATCTTGATCGAATTTGGCTAGAGTGATCAGCAGGAAATTGATTTTGCATCAACCGCTTTAGCTGGGCCAATGCATTGGGTTAGATCACCTGTTACGGAATACACATTTATGGCCCATTTCTGTCATTCCTTTTGAAAAGAAGGGAATTCCTTTAATTCGCTCCTTGATTGGTTGATACAGACCAGATTATTTTGAGGCACAGGACAGTGAATAAGCGCATCATCCAAAAATTAGAATTGTTGTTCAACAGCCAACCTTTACGGCAGTTAGGTCTGTTGTGAATAACACCTTTTTACCCACTGAAAATTCCACAAAAATAGCACTTGTAAAGAGAGGAACTGCTTCTTTAAAATATTCATCTACTTTGTGTTTGTGTATAACAGATTGATCCTTTTTCAGATTAGTAGTCTAATAACAACGCAAAATTTAAAAAAAAAAAAAAACTGTTTTGAATTTACATGGCCGGAGGCGTATCCCGCCACCGCCTTGATGCGCTTAGTCAACTTCCGAGAGGTAAGCTACGTTATGTGAGTATAATTATAGACGTACATCATGTTCCGTACTTTCGAAACAGAATTGACATTATAAGATACATAGTTCAGATGCTGGCTTCAGGAAGCCTTTTTTTACGGAGCTTTTGCGTAGAAATTCGTAAGGTCACCGTATATCGCCCGGTCGACATGTGGAATCAGACCGCAAATGTTTAGGCCTCGTTTATTTCTTACTCAAATAACGTCTTTATACATTCTTCAAAAATTTAGACTTTTTTTCTGGATTATAAATTTCTGCAAAATGTATAAATCGTATTTGACTTTCAGGTAAAAGAAAGCAGGCTCGGGCTAAATAAAAATGGCCGCTGAAAACATTACAGACATGAATTTTTAATTTTGAAATGAAAATTTTGCATGATATTTATGAATTAAAGATAAAAGTGTCTCTTTGTGTAGTTTTGTTGTATGTTCTGGTTAAAACATGACGTGAAGTGACGTTAAATGATAAGTTCAAGCCTAGGTAAGATCTCTTATTTTCGCTCAGTTTCGTCCTAAAACAGCCCGTTGACAAACCCCATTTGTCTGTTGTATAACTCACATCATTACCAGAACAAGGGAAATCATACTAGGGCCATGTCACTGTTTGAATCACCCCAAAAAAGTGGCAAAGGCATCAACATAGTTTCGTCAGCCATGTTTATTCTTCAAAAATTTATAATGGTGTTTCTTTGTGCAGCATTCTTCAAAGAATTATAATGTATTCTGTAGAAAAATATACGTCAAAAAGACACGCGGCCTTACTTCCTGGTAGTTGAACAACAAACGAAAAATTGGAAAACGGCAGTTGCGCAGCAAATGGTGCTGATTTTCGATTATTTTTGTGTATAGAAATAAACTAACGGTACATTAATAAAGAATAGAGAAGTTGAATTTTTGCGTGAGAAAAAAAGAAGACTGTAACTTCATTGGTCTGGAAAAAAATAGAGAAATGAAAATAGTCAAATTTTTAATGAAAATAGCGTTGATGAGGCACTCTTTAAGGGTACCAGTCTTTATACCAAAATATCTCGAAAAGTAAATGGTCATGCCCTATATTTCTTACTATTTTTACTATTTCTTACTATTTTGGTTCATGTATTTTTGTTCATTTTTGTTCAGATGTAGGGAAGGTGTCAGATATTGATATGCTATTAAGAAACATATAACCGTGCATTCTTTTGGACGTCTCGGAAAAAAAATAATGCACTCTCCAAACAGACTAGAAACGGGTCAGAGACGGTGTCCACGAGAACGCTTCTCGGAAAATCGAGAAACTTAAAAGTGGAATCTGCCTATTTTGAGCTCGTTTGGCTTTAAAAACACGCTTAAAGATGCACAATTAAACTCTGTATATATATTTACGAAATGCTTAGCCCACAACTTGATTAAAATATACGGTTAGGCTCCTACCTATTCGGTCCTCACTATGGTCATACAAGCTGAACCTCAATCTATTGCTCTCGAGTCTCAGCTTTCAAGGCAACTAATTTGCCACAGGAAATGTTTAACAACACCATTTATATTAATTCCAATGATTTGCAGCTCTGACATGTCATTAAACGTTCTGAATTTGTAACACTATCAAACAAAATGTGTTTTTGTTTACATGTCCGCCATTAAGTCACGTGATTTATCTAACCTTATCCGGAAGTAGGATTCCGAGACAAAAAAGTTCTCGAGAAACCGAGAAAGTGTCCACGGAAAGGTGTCTCGGTTTTTCGAGACTGTCTTTTTTTCTCGAGACGGTCCAAAAGAATGTAAGATAAGTAAATTAATTGTGGTCCGAGGCCATGTGTGAGGGTGCGTTTCTGAGAAAGGGCTATTGACACGCTGGCGTATAAATAAGGAGAAAAATTGCCTTATGTACACGCCGGCGTGTTAATAAGCAACGAAAATGGCTTATATACACGCCAGAGTTATAGGAATGTAAATAAGGAGAAAAACAACATCTGTAACACTGTCCAAAACCAACTAGAAATGCGTCAGACGAACTGCCGTAATGCCTTGGGAAATAGGGATTCCTAGAAGACCAATTGTCTATATATATTTTTCAACTACGAGAATGATAGTTAATGTTTTAGGCCTCCCACATGAAGGCTTAAAAACTGAAAGGAAATTGTACAGCTTCGACCAGTGAAACACATATGGTGTTCACAAACTACCTGGTATGGGAAATCCCACGTAAAATTTCAAAGTCGAACAGTGACCTTGGACAACGACGCAGCGTCACACAAATCTACTCAGCTGTAGAACATATAGAAGCCAGGTTTGACTGAAATCCGATTTCTAGACCTTGAGATATGGTGTTCACAATCATAGCGTGACGTACAGAATGACGAACGAACCAGTCAAAAACATACATGATACTGCTACTGCTGACCTTAGTCAGGTCAGGTCGGTGCATAATAAAAACAACACTTTTAAAAGTCATAACCCTTTTTATTTTATCATCCATCCGAACCCCGTCCCCACAGAAAAAAAAACAAACAAACAAAAAACAACACCAAGTTATGCATGCCACGACTAGATCCACTGCATTTGAAAACAAAAAACTCCAACAAGCACCATACAAGCAAGCACTTCAAAGGAAATCATTCATGATTTCTACACATTATCTTTGTAAATAATACGATTTCAGTGTTTAACTCAAAGACCACGCACACATTCCATCGACTCAATTGGCACCAGATCGCATATTCCACTGTTTTCCGGCCTGTAAATTAGGCAATTTTTCTCTTTATTTACACGCCAGCATGTTAACTAACTCTGGCGTGTATATAAGCCATTTTTGTGTCTTATTGGCGTGTATATATGCCATTTTCGTTACTTATTGACATGCCGGCGTGTAAATAAGGCAATTTTTCTCCTTATTTACACGCTAGCATGTTAAATAACTCTGGCGTGTATATAAGCCATTTTCGTTGCTTATTGACAAGCCAGCGTGTAAATAAGGCAATTTTTCTCCTTATTTACGAGCCAGCGTGTCAATAGCCATTACGGCGTTTCTGCCTGATTCAAATAAGCCACATCACACTTTGGATGTTTTGAATAAAATGCCTAAGAATTTTGAATTTCAATTGCGAGCGAACCGGGGTAAAAAATAAAGAAATGATAGAAAAATGTAGAAGAAATATCACATAACAGCTCATACATTCCCGATTTCGGAATGATTCATTTGCCATCTAGCGGCAGAAAAAGGAACACAGGTCAAATGCCTCCTTGAAGTCTTTATTTAGAGAAGGGGCATTCGGGTTTCAGTACCTTCAAACACTGTTGCATGAAGATATATGTTTGTATCGCAAATAAACAAGTGAATTTTCAAAAGTTATTTTCACTTACCATTATTGCATTTTATTTATATTAAGAGCATATTGACGAATTTTGTGGATGATAATATATGATTCTTACTGGAACCAATTCTCATAGGGCTATGTGTTCTGTTTAGGTATTTTGATTCATAAATTCTAATAAAATGTTATCCGGATTTTTTTCTAAAATTCTAACCACTTTAAATGTGTGCTTTATGATTTTTGTTGGTAGATATATATTTATACGTCACATATTTAAGTTTTATTTAATTTGATGGTCAAGAAATCCCGAATAGCCCTATTTTAGGTTGGTCCGAAAAACTATTTACAAAACCTTTATTTTTTTAAATCACAACCCTCGAAAACCCTCAGTACTGCTATTTACTTCGTAATCAATCTAGAAAGGTTCCTTTCGTAGGGATTTTGATCTGTTATAAGTGAATGCGTTATTCCATTTTAGTTTCCGTTTATTTCAAGCGGTTCGAACGGCTAAATGTGCATTATAGACAACTTAAGTGAAGTAGTTTTGTAAGATATTTCGTAAAAAACTGTTCCGATATAAAAAAGATAACAAATAGTTCAGGTTTGCAAAATCCTGTTACGTGTCTGCTGTTTTACACGTCTCATTTTTTTGTTGCCGAATGAAAGCAGAAGACCCTGAAATTTCGATGTAGACATTCGAGCCTCGTTCTGAGCTGTACATAAACAAGTCTGTTGATCATTGCGAAATGGCGAATTGAACATAAAAGAAGTTGAAAATTGAAACTATTTGTTAAAACTTTCAATTAATTTTTGAAATAGCATACGGGTTGTTAAAAACCCGATTGCCCTTTGGTGCAAGAGAAATTTGATATTCAGGCGAAATCTCTCTTTCATTTTTTACCCGGTTATTTTTATTCGAAGCTCAGAGGTTTTGTACATTTTTATTGGGAACGTCCAAAGTGTGATTTGGCTTATAACGTGTGCGTTTCTTTCTTACGTATATTTTTCTTCAGAATACATTATAATTTTTTGAAAAATACTGCACAAAAAACACATTCTAAATTTTTGAAGAATAGGCATGGCTGACGAAACTATGTTGGCGCTTTTGCCACTTTTTGAGGGTAATTCAAACAGTGATATGGCCCTAGTATTGATCACTCTTGTTCTGGCATTGATTTAAGTTACACAACAGGCAAATGGTGTTTGTCAACGGGCTGTTTTGGACGAAACTGGGCGAAAAGAGATCCTACTTAGGCTTAAACTTAACATCATTTTACATCATTTAACTTCATGTTTTAACCGGAACTTACAGTACAACACAACTACACAAAGAGACACTTTTATCTTTAATTCATAAATCTAATACAAAATTTTCATTTCAAAATTAACAATTCATGTCTCTAATGTGTTCAGCCGCCATTTTTCTTTAGTCCGAGCCTGCTTTCTTTTACCTGAAAGTCAAATACGATTTAAACATTCTGCAGAAATTTAAATTGCAGAAAAAAACGTCTAAATTTTTGAAGAATGTATAAAGACGTTATTTGAGTCAGAAAGAAAGGCACCCAACGTCTTTATACATTCTTCAAAAATTTAGACGCATTCGGCAAGAATAGCAGCAACCGCTCCATGGCCATAAATGGTGTTAATAATTTATTGCTAAGAAATGATTATGTTGAGATAAAATAGTTTTATTTGTTTATTTATTTATTTATTTAAGTATAACGGTTGTATTTATTAATTTATTTAAGCATATTATGAAATGGTTATGCATTTCTAACAGTGAATATAAATTATTGTAAATTATTGTTGAAATAAAAAAAAAGAAATGTTTATCTAAATTTTATAATGAAAATCGAATAATGTTAATATAAAAAAAGTTTACCGTATGTATTTATTTTCTAGCTGATAGACTGACGAAATTATTTAAATGAGAAATTGTGAATATATTAGCATTTTGTAATTAATTGTAACATCAACAACAACATCTAGCTTCCCACTTGCAGACTCACAATGCTCTTTACTTACGTCGTCACCAGCCTCGGTGGCCTAGTGGTTAGAGTGTCCGCCTCGAGACTGGAAGATCGTGGGTTCAAACCCCGGTCGGGTCATACCTAAGACTTTAAAATTGGGACTCCTCCTTGCTACCCTGTGAGGCACTCCACATGTAAGGGTTAGAAGGAGGGCTGGAATGCCCCATTTCAGTATAATGTGGCAGGGGGATCCCGATATGACCATAGCAGTTGAAAGGGATCTAAAGAACAATACAATACAATACAATACTTACGTCGTCAGGTTTTTGCTCTGGTGTACTTTGAATGGCTTCCTCGTTGGCGAATTCGATGGGTGAAACGTTAAAATAACTTTTCGATAAAATTACCTCTATTTTCGGTGTTGAGCTTTCAAAGTTTCCCATCTCAACAGGTGTCTTCTGTTCCATTTTCTGCACTTTTTTGGATTTGTTGCGTCTTTCGTTGGTGATTTACAGGCCAACTTCCGCTTGGTAGAAAAAGTAGTTTTGAATTCGCATACCTTTTGTGCACCGTCGCGCAGCTGACTATCCTCTAGTGAACCTAGATCTGACGAAGCAGGTTTTACAACATTACAACTGCTAACCAACATTTCATTGTTTGCAATCGTACTACTTACATTTTTCTTTAAAGTATCTAACTTTTCATTGTTTACAACCCAATTACACACATTTGCCTCTGAAACATAACAGCCTTCTTCAGTTTTGATCAGTTCATCAGACCGCGCTAGTCGTTTAAATGCAGACCACAACTTTTCTTTATTGAGATCATTACATGACCACCCTAACTCTTGCAAGATCTTAGACCATGGAGTATTGTCTTTCCTCCGAGACATACATTCCCAAAAACGAGAAGTAACAACTTCCTCGATTTTACTTACTAACAACACATTTTGTTCTGTACTCATTTGGCGTGAGCGCTTAAATTTTTGACCGCATCCATATGAAACCTGTACATCACTATGGTAGCTAAATCCTTAATTTAACCTTGTGTACAATCGTTTCCATTGGACAATTGAATACATCGAAATTCACTTTAAAAAATTGAATACGTGTTTCTACTATTCCTAAGCAAACTGCCCCAAGATAGATCGGGTACAGGGTGCGAAAAAACACAGCCCTTACTCTTCTCTATTGTCTCTATTTGAAACGAAATATAATCTTCATCAACCGGACTTTTTCCCTATTCCAGCTCAAACTCTGCCGGGGTACATATTGGCTACTCAGACGCTTTGCTAAGGATGCAGTTGAACATTCAAAAATTTTCTCTGCTATATCAAAAAAGCGGAAGTGCAACGCTTTATGGAACTGATACAAATTCTGTGTACTCTGAAAGCTTCTTCCGTTGTACTGGATCGTACATGGGTAAAACTTACTCAGAGGATCCCCGGGGCCTTTGATCACAAACTGGGGCGTTGTTTCAGTTCCAGGTGCGTCTTCCTGTGTTGTCAGATTGGGAATGGCTTTTGTGGCATTACACTGAACAATAGTGCTCATAGACACCACATTAGATGGTCAAGATGGCGGCTTTGCAGGGCTGTATGTTGGTGTTGGTGTACGTGGTTTCTCTGTAGCTTTGGCTTAAATACAGCAAGAGAACTGCCCAGTTCCTTGCGACCTTTTGTACACGGCGATCGTGCCTCTACCACGAGAGAAGGTGGGGTTTCTGTGCGCTGCGGCATTGTTTCAGTTCCAGGTGCATCTTCCTGTGTTGTCAGCTTGCGCATTGCTTTTGGGGCGCTACACTGAACAATAGTGCTCATAGACGCTACATCAGATGGCCCAGATGGCGGCTGTGCAGGGCTGTATGTTGGTGTTGGTGTACGTGGTTTCTCTACCACGGGATAGGCTGAGGCTACTGTGCGCTGTAGCTTTGGCTTAGATACAACAACAGAACTGCCCAGTTCCTTACGACCTTTTGTACACGGCGATCGTGCCTCTACCACGAGAGAAGGTTGGGTTTCTGTGCGCTGCGGCGTTGTTTCAGTTCCAGGTGCATCTTCCTGTGTTGTCAGCTTGGGGCATTGCTTTTGGGGCGTTACACTGAACAATGGTGCTCATAGACGCTAACTGTAATTTATTACATTCAAGCTTATTTTCTTATGAGGGGGGGGGGGGGGGGCACTCAAAATGGCCCACCACGGGAAGGATGGGGAACCTCACCACCTCTTAGTTTGCCCCAGGTTTGTATTGATCACTCTTGTTCTGGCATTGATGTAAGTTACACAACAGGCAAATGGGGTTTGTCAACGGGCTGTTTTGGACGAAACTGAGTGAAAAGAGATCCTACTTAGGCTTAAACTTAACATCATTTTACATCATTTAACTTCATGTTTTAACCGAAACTTACAGTACAACACAACTACACAAAGAAATACACTTTTATCTTTAATTCATAAATCTAATACAAAATTTTCATTTCAAAATTAAAAATTCAGTCTCTAATGTATTCAGCCGCCATTTTTCTTTAGTCCGAGCCTGCTTTCTTTTACCTGAAAGTCAAATACGATTTATATTTTCTGCAGAAATTTAAATTTAAAAAACGTCTAAATTTTTGAAGAATGTATAAAGACGTTATTTGAGTCAGAAAGAAAGGCACCCAACGTCTTTATACATTCTTCAAAAATTTAGACGCATTCGGCAAGAATAGCAGCAACCGTTCAATGGCCATAAATGGTGTTAATAATTTATTGCTAAGAAATGATTATGTTGGGATAAAATAGTTTTATTTGTTTATTTATTTATTTAAGTAAAACAGTTGTATTTATTAATTTATTTAAGCATATTATGAAATGGTTATGAATTTCTAACAGTGAATATAAATTATTGTAAAATATTGTTAAAAAAAAGAAAGAAATGTTTCTCTAAATTTTATGATGAAAATCGAATAATGTTAATATAAAAAAGGTTTACCGTATGTATTTATTTTCTAGCTGATAGACTGACGAAATTATTTAAATGAGCAATTGTGAATATATTAGCATTTTGTAATTAATTGTAACATCAACAACAACATCTAGCTTCCCACTTGCAGACTCACAATGCTCTTTACTTACGTCGTCAGGTTTTTGTTCTGGTATACTTTGAATGGCTTCCTCGTTGGCGAATTCGATGGGTGAAACGTTAAAATAACTTTTAGATAAAATTACCTCTATTTTCGGTGTTGAGCTTTCAAAGTTTCCCATCTCAACAGGTGTCTTCTGTTCCATTTTCTGCACTTTTCTGGATTTGTTGCCTCTTTCGTTGGTGATTTACAGGCCAACTTCCGCTTGGTAGAAAAAGTAGTTTTGAATTCGCATACCTTTTGTGCAAGGTCGCGCAGCTGACTATCCTCTAGTGAACCTAGATCTGACGAAGCAGGTTTTACAACATTACAACTGCTAACCAATCGTACTACTTACATTTTTCTTTAAAGCATCTAACTTTTCATTGTTTACAACCCAATTACACACATTTGCCTCTGAAACATAACAGCCTTCTTCAGTTTTGATCAGTTCATCAGACCGCGCTAGTCGTTTAAATGCAGACCACAACTTTTCTTTATTGAGATCATTACATGACCACCCTAACTCTTGCAAGATCTTAGACCATGGAGTATTGTCTTTCCTCCGAGACATACATTCCCAAAAACGAGAAGTAACAACTTCCTCGATTTTACTTACTAACAACACATTTTGTTCTGTACTCATTTGGCGTGAGCGCTTAAATTTTTGACCGCATCCATATGAAACCTGTACATCACTATGGTAGCTAAATCCTTAATTTAACCTTGTGTACAATCGTTTCCATTGGACAATTGAATACATCGAAATTCACTTTAAAAAATTGAATACGTGTTTCTACTATTCCTAAGCAAACTGCCCCAAGATAGATCGGGTACAGGGTGCGAAAAAACACAGCCCTTACTCTTCTCTATTGTCTCTATTTGAAACGAAATATAATCTTCATCAACCGGACTTTTTCCCTATTCCAGCTCAAACTCTGCCGGGGTACATATTGGCTACTCAGACGCTTTGCTAAGGATGCAGTTGAACATTCAAAAATTTTCTCTGCTATATCAAAAAAGCGGAAGTGCAACGCTTTATGGAACTGATACAAATTCTATGTACTCTAAAAGCTTCTTCCGTTGTACTGGATCGTACATGGGTAAAACTTACTCAGAGGATCCCCGGGGCCTTTGATCTCACAAACTGGGGCGTTGTTTCAGTTCCAGGTGCGTCTTCCTGTGTTGTCAGATTGGGAATGGCTTTTGTGGCATTACACTGAACAATAGTGCTCATAGACACTACATTAGATGGTTAAGATGGCGGCTTTGCAGGGCTGTATGTTGGTGTTGGTGTACGTGGTTTCTCTGTAGCTTTGGCTTAAATACAGCAAGAGAACTGCCCAGTTCCTTGCGACCTTTTGTACACGGCGATCGTGCCTCTACCACGAGAGAAGGTGGGGTTTCTGTGCGCTGCGGCATTGTTTCAGTTCCAGGTGCATCTTCCTGTGTTGTCAGCTTGGGCATTGCTTTTGGGGCGTTACACTGAACAATAGTGCTCATAGACGCTACATCAGATGGCCCAGATGGCGGCTGTGCAGGGCTGTATGTTGGTGTTGGTGTACGTGGTTTCTCTACCACGGGATAGGCTGAGGCTACTGTGCGCTGTAGCTTTGGCTTAGATACAACAACAGAACTGCCCAGTTCCTTACGACCTTTTGTACACGGCGATCGTGCCTCTACCACGAGAGAAGGTTGGGTTTCTGTGCGCTGCGGCGTTGTTTCAGTTCCAGGTGCATCTTCCTGTGTTGTCAGCTTGGGCATTGCTTTTGGGGCGTTACACTGAACAATAGTGCTCATAGACGCTAACTGTAATTTATTACATTCAAGCTTATTTTCTTATGGGAGGGGGGTGGGGCCACTCAAAATGGCCCACCACTGGAAGGATGGAGAACCTCACCACCTCTTAGTTTGCCCCAGGTTTGCAGAACTTAGAAACAAATATATTGGTAATAAATATGTCAAAAGAGCGAACTTTAACAATGTCCTTAACCTCCTCAGCAGTAAAAGCAGGAAAGTTTTAATCAGACTTGCACTGTACTTACGTGAAACGATGAAGTTTTACTAACATAACATGCCCCGTCCTCTCTCCTCTTCTATCCCCAATTGCCCCGGTTATCTGTGATTTAAATGTGAAAATTGCATGTGTGACTTGACTTCTTAAGAACTAAACATTCAACTTACCAAGTGCACGAAAAAAACTGGCTGGTGAATACTTTGTTAAAGTACATAATCACTTGTGTGAAAGTACATAATTACTTCACACTTTACCTCATGTTACTCTATATATACCTGATCTTATTTAAAAACTATATTACATATAACTTGTTATTCAGCCACTTTAATAGTCAACATTTGAATATGTTTCTGGCAAAACGGAATTTTGTTGATTTTTGCCAGTTTTTTTTTCTATCAATTCTTTTATATCTTTATCCCAACTGAATTCAATCGAAACACAACAATTTTTCGGCAAAAGTTAAAGTACGACTCCGCTTATTGTTCCAAGTTACTGTCGGAGATACGTACTAGCTGCATCGTGTATTTGTGTGCATGTACGAAAGTTAAAAGAGTTACCGAATTTTATTTTGTTTTGGTAAACTGTTACGGTGGCAATGCTTAACGTGCGAGGGAGAGGAGACAGAATTGGTTAGAGTTAGATCGAAACTGGTGAGGACAAAATGTTCAAATCCAACTAAACTTAATAAGTCAAATGGAAATTTGCCAACCCTCTCCACTCAAATATTCCTTATTCTGTTGTTTTCAAATATGGAAGATGGTCCTTTCAGTTTAACCAATTCGGATATACTGTAGCCATTTGTTCTCCTCCCCTCATATCTCATACGAGTATACTCGTATATTATCTTCAAACATGTATTGTGGCCAAGTTGTTGATTTATTTACTTCGGACACATGTAAGCCTCGTTTTGTTCGAGAAGATATTTTTGCCTAACAATTGTTTTACAGCGTTTTACTTTCAGTCAATATATTTTAAATATACAGTGCTAATATCAGGTGTTTTACCGTGTGAGCATCAATTTATAGTGCGTAGCCACAACGCAGCCACAACGTACAGCGAAATATCGATAGATTTCTTTTTCACAAATACGAAGTTTAATACAATGTATGATCACTCACTCATTTGCGCTATTTTCATATTTTTTAAGTACGAAGTTTTCTAAACTTGTATTATCACCCATTGTTTTCTTGTTTAAAATCAAATATGAAAGTGTTCATGAATTTTTACTCCCAAATTCTTATTTTCTGGTAACTTCGGTCTCTTATTTTCCGATATCATTTTCTGATAGCTTCAGTTTTCCGTTAAATGATGTCAAATGATGTTAAGTTTAAGCCTAAGTAGGAGCTCTTGTTTTCGCTCAGTTTCGTCCAGAAATAGCCCGTTGACAAATCCTATTTGCCTGTTGTATAACTTACATCAATGCCAGAACAAGGGTGATCAATACTAGAGCCATATCACTGTTTGAATCACCTCAAAAATTTATAATGTGTTTTTTTTTTTTTGTAAAGCATTCTTCAAAAATTATAAAGTATTTTGAAAAAAAAATATTCGTCAGAAAGAAACGCACTCTGACAGTAGTCCGGCGGACTTCGGTTACCGACTGAAGTGTGTTAGGGGGATGGGGAGGGGGCGGTAGCTCCGAGTCAGGCATGTCTTAATTTTACTCCGTCTATATGAGATACGAAGTCATCTATTGGCCTGATAGAATCAACTTAATATCAAAAAGCGAATTAACAGTTCGTCCTAGATTAAAATGGCAAGCTATAAGGTTTTCACTTCCTTTCCTTTTGTTATAGATTATGTATAAAATATATACTACAATAGTTGCCGCATGCAGAATTAGGTATAAATCTGTTTTGTACACCTACAATATTTAACTTGGCAAAAAATCAGGGAATGCGTAAGTTGCTTGGGGAAAAAACTTGAGTATATTTCACAGCGTGTTGTACGGGTATAATGATGTTGACATGTAGTTAAGTAATTGGAATGGTTTTTAAAGGCAACAGAAGACCTTTAACATGAAATCGTTGTTTTTTGGCACTTATTACTTAAATGTCAGGGTATGGAATGTTTTATTGCGTGCAATTGTTAGGTATTACAGGTAGGTAGAGTTATTATGTTATGGTATGGGGATTTTAAGACATATGTGCAGTCCTAAATAAATGAAGAATAACAAGTTGTTCCGATGTCATAATTTTATTTATGCCGTTTTACATTGTAATACTTTTCCACAGTGTAGTCCAAAGCATGATAATAAGAAAAGATAAAATATGAACAACATTTAGCTGCCCCAAAGGATACATGAAGAAACATTACGCCAACTACAAAAATATGGACAACAGTCAACATAACAAAGAAGACATGGACAATGGACAGCGAAAGAAAAGGAACAAGACATGGCCAATACTTAACACAGGAAAATACACATTAACAACAGTAAGAACGACAATTTTCATCATAAAAACGAGACCAATTTTGCTAGCAATTCCAGGCCAAGAAACAAGATACGGACAACAACGATGAAAAATGTGAGCACTTTAAATAGTCATATAAACTTAACCATAAGCATATAAATGAAGTGAAGGCTAAACACAGGGAGCAAGAATATTCATCGGGAATATCCACATATCACATGCATCACACTGAATCCACGAAATATGTTCGCCAATTATAAAATCTTCAGTGGGTTGATCTGACAGACAAACCTGGCAATCTTCAGTGTTAATCTGTGAAGCAATTATTACAAGTTTAGCAAAGCCGTGAGGAAGTATGAAGGAACTGTGTTGAGTTAGTATTGTGATTTGGTAAACTGTGAAGAGCAACAAACTGAATTTGCTATATTTAAAATAAGCATGTGGTATTTTAGAGCAAGAATGAGCTAACCGAAAATTAACTTACGTTTTCTTCCTGTCAGTTTCTTCTTTCCTCTTTTGCTACGTCTGGAAGTTGTGCTTTTGCGCTGTACCAAAATAGAATATCACACTGTATTTTCATGTTTAATTTGTGGTATTTATGTCAATGTTGAATAAATGCGCATTTACTGAATACTTTACTGCTGCCTTGTAATATGGCCTTTTTGGCTCAACTGTACGGTGGCCGATAGTGGCCTTAAATAAAACGCAGTACTACGCGTTTCTTGTTGTTGTTTTATTTGTTGCTGTTATCAAGCCTGGGAGTGATCTTTCGATCTCATCTCCTCTCGACCTACTCTGCTTTTTCAGGAGAAATCGTGCTCTTTTTATATCGAGACTACGCGCCATCTCATTATACCATAAAATACATCAAATGACAACATAGCATAAATTAAATTCAGCTGATGTTATTGTTATTCAAGTGTTCTCAATGAGAACAGACGCCAACAATACCACAAAGAATCATAAAAACACAAAAGAATAAAATAAAAGGAATTTACCCTATTGGTATTGAAATTACCCTAATTGGATAACGACCCTAATTGCAAGTATTAAACTATCCTCAATAACAGGCTTAATTATAGCAACCCCAAAAAGCGATATGACCAGATGTCATTTGGGGATAAATTTGTTCAAAGGATCAAATAAGATTAGCGGCACAGATGGTCAGTTTATGACGTCTGTCTAATTTCGTAAGAACACATTAAAGGAATATTTTATTAGACGTTCAATTCCGGCATAAGGTTAAATTAACATAAAAATAGTAAAAAGAGCTTTGTTACAAATCCTCCCTTCCTAAATTCACAAGTTATTTACAAGATGGCTTGTGAACAAGTTAATTTAACCAAGTAACGGTATATATATATATATATATATATATATATATATATATATATATATATATATATATATATATATATATATATATAATATATATATATATATATGTCTAATATCACGCATCAGCACTAATTTTTCTTGATCAACAGAAAAAAAAACAGCTAAGAAATGACACCGACTGATTAAGGTAAGTGACAAGTCTTTCAGACGCAAATATCTTTAAACATTTGTATGACGACTACATACAAGTTGATTGCAAAGAGACACCATATCTATACAGAATGAAATATCTTTAAAACTATAAAGTTAAACACGTTAATCTCTGTATCTGTATTTACATGCATTACAAGCAAGAACGACTTTATAACGACATATAATTCTTTGTACTATATATACAAGCTAATTAAATATGTACATTCATTCCATAACAGCTGTTGACTTAAATGTCACTAGGCCAAACGAACCGAACTATTGGTTCATTCCTTGATCTGTCTTTTGGTCCAGTCATAACGGTCTGTACCGAACTCTCGCAGCTTTTCTTGGTAGAACGCAGAGGTTCCACCAAAGAAGGCTCATTGCTTGATGCAACTTCGTAACCAGCATTTACATTTAAATTTCTATTACAGTTAAAGGTTCTCGCGAGCACACACTTGTATAGAAAAAACAGCAGCAAGGTTGTCACAACAACACCTATACATACATAAATAGCAAGCTTAAACCATTTCGTATAATTTTTGTCTTTCGGTAACATTGTCGTTGCGGATGGGTTTTTCAAAAAAAGAGTGCATCATAGATTCAACATACATTAAAGGAACATCCGAAATTTTTCCCAATTTTGAATGACTGTCGTTTAAAAGAGAATCCAAACTTTTCATATTATTAAACAAATTTCCGATTCGATTCCAAATATTTGGTGTCAATTTATTTAACCTTACTTCCATTTCTATTTGCAACTTAGCTTCGATCTTAGTTTCCCCTGTTTCATAAATTGGCAAATTAAAGAATTGATGAAATAAGCCATTTCCCAAATGAAAGGTATTTTACTATCGGGGATGGCGCAACAGATCTTATGCGTGTCTGACAGTTTTGTTCAATAAGATAATTATCTCGTAAAAATAAAGATAACAGACAGGAAGGATACAATCCAATATTAAAGCGAGGAGCGCTAATTTGACATAGGGGTCCCTGTTTACAAAAATGTAATTCTGATTTAGAAATGAAACTATAAACTCCTTTATCATGAGAAACCGCTAAGTATTCCGCTTCGATTTCATAAATTGCCGAAAGCTTAAGAGAGGCATCTGGGAACGGTACGGTTACCGCCCTATAAACCGTGAATTGTTCATCCATGGGCATAATAGGCAAAGCAATAACAATGTGAAATTTGTTATCTTCAGTCTGTACTAAAGGATGTAAGAATTTGTAATAGGAAAGCATGTCAACTCCTCGTAAATCATAGGGTAGACGCATTTTTTCTGGTAATTCTCGATTAATTTGTTGAAATATTTTAATTAACATGGTTGGGGGAAACAAGGAAATAGGAATTTCTCCTTGCAAACATGATTCCAAGTGAGAGCCTAATAATGTTATTTCTCTCTCTGCTTTTCTTAAAGAATTTGATATGACATGAAACATGTCATGTATTCGAGACAGTAACTGAAACTAAATAAGTTCGGTAAGAAATCCGCCTTCCTTTTGATTAAGCAACGAATGGAGTTCATTTTCGAGAACTCCTGATATTCGTTGGAGGTTATTTATTACATTTCTATTTTGTTTGACTTGGGAGTGAGTGACGTTTAGCAGAGTTATACTATTTTCAACAATATGAACAATATTTGACTGTGTTTCTCTTGTTTTACCTAACGCACTTTTAAGCCGCTTAAGATCACTATTGGTTGCTGTATTAAATACAGAACTCATTAAATCTCCAACAAAAGGTAAAAGCGCTCTTTTTTGTCGTCGTTGTTGATCGCCACGTGAAAGTACTTTTATATCGTAAAATTGTTTAAAAGTATAATTCAATTCATTTTCGAACTGTGTTTTTTCCCTAAACAATAAATTTGTTATGTCATTCCTAACCGCTTGCATTTCCATTTCAAAACTACCAACTGAATTTTGTTGACTAGTGTTACGCAATTCCGCATTACTCCGAACAACATCTTGGAAAGTTGTACTAAAAGCTGTAAGTTCGTGTTTGATATTTCCTATTTGTTCGGCGTATGGTTTTAAGTCAATAGTAAGCGTTACAATCCAGCTATTGTAGGACGTGTAGATTGGTTCTTGTTGTATGAAGTAAATCCCTTGCTGTCCGTGTACGTGAATGACCAACAGAAGGAGGAAGAATCCAACTCCTGTAACAGATAATAAGCTTAGTGTCATTCGTCCTATAATCATTTAATGAAAATCCTTTGGTGATTGAGATACTAGTTATGCTCAATTTAAGACTTGTGATATGTCTTATTATCCCTCCCCCGCTTAAGTTAACGTAAGTGGCCAACTTACTGATAACGAACAAGGTGTGAGTATCACAATATGTCATTTCACCAAGTTTCCGTAAGAGCCCTTAAAATCGCTATTCTAAGGCGCTTTGTCACTGTTTCTGAATCGTCCTCAAATTTCCTTTTTGAGGTTCTTGGAGTTTCGTCAACATCCATTAATTCCTCTGTCTGATCACCTAAAGAATCAGAGTTTAATCGTTTTCTTTTTCTTGGAAGTTCATAACTTGAACTATCCGCTAATTGCTTTGTTTGGGTTTGCGCATCTCCTCTAGGATACAGCAGTTTAGCTTGCCGATATGGCTGCACTCTAGTACGTGATTCGTTATGATCATCAAAATCGACGTATTCGAGTTTTTCCCTGGATACGTCCCATACCTGTTCTGGATTAGCTGCCTGGAGATACTGTGCATGAACAACTCTCTCCTTACCTGTAGTTTGATCTCGAATCAAGTAGTTTACTGGCCCCGTCTGGGAAATGATTCTGTAGTAAGGTTTCCATTTTAGCACAAGTTTCTGTGACTCACCTGGTTGGGTGTTTTCTCCACATAGAAAACCGCATCTCCCACATCAAAATTTGGTAAGTTAGCTTTCTGCCCTAATCTTACCTTGTTTCGTTGACGTGCATCGTAGGTGTGTCTTTGGACGTCTTTATATGCTATATGGAGCCTTTCCAATATACAAGGTACATATTCGTCCCCCATGTACTTGAATTTGGGATTAAGTAGAGTATCCATTGGGAGTACTGGGTCTCTACCATAAACCAAGAAATAGGGAGAAAACTGAGTCGTTTCACTGACAGCGGTGCGATAAGCCATCAACACGGCTGGGATGTACTGATCCCAAGTGTGTTGATTTTGTTACGCGTATTTAGACAACACATCGTTCATAAACCGATGGAACCGTTCGACTTTACCATTCCCTGCAGGATGGTGAACCGAGCACCGGATGTGCGCGATTTTCAGTCTTCTAAGTAATAGCTCACTCAGAGAGTTCACATACTCAGTTCCGTTGTCACTTAAAATTGCACGAGGGCATGCATGAGTAGGTATGAATCTTTCTAACAAAAGAGAGGCTACAGTTTCTGCAGACTTACCTGGGACCGGATATACTTCTGGCCATCCACTGAAATGATCTACGATGGTAACCACATAATTGTTACCCAGAGCACTTTCTGGGAAAGGACCACTAGTATCTATTCCAACTAACTGGAAAGGTTGTTCCGGTATTGGCATGTCTTGCATGGGGATGCGTGCCTTTCTCATTTGTCTTGATCTACAAAGTCCACAGTTCTTTGTAAAAATTACTGTGTCCCTGTACATGTTACTCCGAAAGAACCTAGGCCTAAGCTTATCGTATGTTTTATCTTGTCCAGTGTGACCGCCACCGAATTCAGAAGAGTGGGCTTGTTCTAAAATTTCATGCTGCAATTCTTCCGGAATTACTAGCTGAAGCCTAGAAGTTTGGTCGTTTCGAACAGGTTCCGCTATATGATAAAGAACATTATCTTGTAATAGGTATTCAGAGGATATTTTATCAGTTGTTTTGTTTTCCAAATCTGAAATTATTTCTGAAATTGAGGGATCGTTCTTTTGTAATTTGGAAATTCGATCTAAAAGTTGGTCAGAAACGTCTGTTGTTGCATCTTGCAGATTTTCGTTTTCTGATAGGTTTTCTAAATTTCTTTTGAATTTAATAGCGTTTAATACTGAATTGTCAATGACGTTGACCTTTGGATCTTCATTTTTGTTTGAGTTTTGGATTCGGGAAAGAAAGTCGGCTGGGACATGTTAAGTGCCTTAATTTATTGACTGAAAAGATTATTGCATAAGCTTCCTTTTCTATTGTGCGCCACTTTTGTTGCCCCCTGGACAGTTGACGGGAAATATATTGTATTATCCTGGTCCTTCAGGAAATTCTTGAACTAGAACCCCACCTATAGCGTAATTTGACGCATCGGTATAAAGCTTGTATGGTTTTCCTATTTGAGGATGTGCAAGAATAGGTGCATAACACAATAGCCCCCTTAGCTTTTCAAAAGCCTTTTGCCTCTTTTTGTCCCAAACAAACCTCGCATTCTTCTTTTTGAGATCCATAATTGGACCTACCACTTGACTGAAATTTGGAAGAAATGACCGATAATAAGAAGCCATTCCAATGAGCTACCTAACCTCCTTGACTGTTTTTGGTGGCTGTAGTTTTTGTATTGCACTTACCTTTTCGGGGTCAGGCTGTATGCCTTCACCTGAGATCACGTGTCCTAGGTAGGAGACCTTGCTTTGGAAGAACTTACATTTGGATTGCTTGAGCTTCAACCCTGAATTTTGAAGCTTCTCAAATATCTTACCTAAATGCTCCATGTGCTCTTCTGGGGTCTTAGAAAACACTATTATGTCATCCAGATATGCTATTGCAGAGACATTTAGTGCGTCGCCTAATACCTTCACCATTACCTCTTGAAAAGCTGAGGGCGCGGAACTGAGACCAAATGGAAGAACATTAAACTCGAACAAGCCTTTGTGACATACAAAAGCTGTTTTTGGGGTGTCTTCCGGCTTAAGTTTTAGTTGATAGTAGCCGCTCTTCAAATCTAAGACACTATAGACCGTAGCACCTTGCATAGAAGCTAAAATGTCATTTATATTTGGGAGTGGATACCTATTTTGTACAAGCACTTTGTTAAGCCTCCGATAGTCAACGCACATGCGAGGTTGACCTCCATCCTTCCTAGGTACGAACAAGATTGGGGAACTCCATGGGGATTGTGATCGTTTGATAATACCTGCCTCTAACAATTCTTCTAAGTGCTTATCGAGTACGGGCCATTGTGTAAATGGGAGCCTATAGGGACGCTGTGTAATGGGTTCGCTATCACCTTTGGCAAACAAAGTTTTGTTTTGGACAAGTAGCTTTTCAAATTTCGAGTGAATTTCAGGAGATATTTTGGCATTTCAGGATTCTTTGTCGTCTGTGTCTAAGTCAAAGTCATCTTCATTGTTTGGAGACGAGTAAGGGGTGTTTGTTTGATTGACTTGACTGGTTGTATTAAAGCTTGCCGTCTTCTGTGATTCATCCCCTTGTGGTTGGGTGGTTATGTCTTTGTCTTGAACCGTCTCAATTAGAGCAAACGACTGGCCCTTACCAATTTTTAACCTTTTGTGTGTTTCATTGAAGACGGGAACAATAAGATTTTTACTGCCCTTAACCATCACACGCGGGGCATAAAGCCCTGGCTGTTCCCACAAAACGGATGAATTTTCCAAAGGTGAGACTAAACAGTTCCCTTTTATAGATCCCTTGACACTAAGCTATATAAAAGCGACAGAGCGTGGTTCAATAAACCCCTTTTGTTTTGTCTTAGCTACTGAGCATCCTTTCGACCCGTCTTCAGTCTTGTCTTGTAATACAACTAAATGATTTCGTATTGCTACTGTCCTTTTTTCGAAATCTAATTTAGCCTTGTTTTTCATCAAAAAGTCTCTGCCTAGTATTCCTTCGTGATTTAAGTTTTTCACAATCTGAACTGTGTGCCTAATTACTTTCTTGCCAAACTGAATTTTTATAACTGCTGTTTTTATAACCTAAACAGTGCCCAGTGATTCCCTGTAGTTTTACCTGAGGCGCGAATTGTTTAATAATTTGCTTTTTGTCTAATTTTTCGTAAATTTGGCTAGCCAAAAGAGTTCTATCTGCCCCTGTATCCAAAAGAAATTTGCAATTTAACTCCCCAAAACTTAAAGGACATATTTTGCTCTCGTTATCTGTGTCACTAGTTCTATTGTCATTGTCTGTGTAATCTGAGTCTGAACCATGGCCTGGTTCCGAAATACCGGTTCTGTGTATATCGGATGTATTTAGTTTAAAGACTTTTGCTGATTGAATTTTCTTGATCGGCACTCTATTTGTTTATGTCCGATCCTTTTGCAGTAAAAACAAATGGGTTTGTTATCGGGAGTCCACTCGAATTTTGGTTTTCTGCTGTCTTTACTGGTTTCCCTTTTTGTCATTTGAGGTTTGGTATTTTGAGTATGGAAAGCAAAGATATCAGCCATTTTAGATCCTAAATCCGTCATTGTTTCCGTTAACTTTTCTAATCTGTCAATTTTTTATGCCTGCGCTTGGTTAATTTCCATGGGTTCTTCGACCCTGCGCCTAAGTTCGTACGACTTTGTGTCTTGTTGTTCCTTTAGGGCTACTTGCAACGCCTCAACTAAATTTTTGGGTCTATGGCGGATTAATTTCCGTGAAATTACATCACTGTGTACGCCCTCAATTAGAGAGTCCACCAAAACATTTTGGATTAAAGGGTTTTCTAAGTTTTCCCCTGTGTACGCTTCCTCAGCAAGAGAGAAAATTCTCTCTGAAAATTTCTGGATTGTTTCCCCCTTTCTCTGAGAAATTCGCCTTAACTTTGTCTTGGCAATAAAACTGTCCCCAGTGTCCCAAAATGGGTGCTTTAAATTTTGCCATGAAATTCCTGGGTTTAGTGCCAAAATTCTGCCGATAAAATCTGCTGCTGCCCCCTTTAAGGTTTGTAAGGCAAATGCCTTACAACGGTCGTCCGATGCCTCAACAATAGCCCCTGCTCTTTCTACCTCCCTAAGCCATTCCCTGAATTTGCGTGAATTTTCTCCATCAAATTCCCTAATTTGTTTTACGGCTCCTTGAGCCCTTAACTCAAGCTGCAGCGATTTACAGCTATCTTGAAAAATTTGCATGGGATTGATGGAGTCCGGAAGGGGTATGTTTTCGGGATTTTCTTCTGTCATTGTTATTTTAAAAAAAAATTTTTTTTGCCCTAATTTTAATTATTTTGTGACTAGGAATTCGAAATTTTACCCTACTATAGTTTACCTTTTTGTGTTTTAGAACCCGTATTTTTGCCCTACTTTAAAGAATTAAATTTTTCATTGTGATTTAAAACCTATTATTTCTCTATTCCAATGCACTCATTTTTTTCATTCATTTTTGAGGTTGTTGTGATGGTTTTGCTGCTATTTTAGCCACCTGTAGTTGCGCCCTATTTACCCTTTTTGCTGGTTACGATATGCAAGTTCGGTACTAACCTGACAGAACGTCCGTTTTAGTCGTTTTCCCATTTTCTGCTTCTGCTTGGCTGTCCTCTAATTTGGTTATAACTGCTTGGCTGTCCTCCTGATATAAATCAACAGCTTGGCTGTCCTCCAATTGGTTAACTGCTTGACTGTCCTGGCTGCTTGGCTGCCCCCCCCCCCCTCGCTTGGAGACTTGGCTGACTGAACAGCTACCGGCAATTTTCTTGATGGATTTTAGCCCAGCTTACGTTACACGTAAGCTGGGGTATTCCTATCGGTTTGCGGGCGGTGTCCGTTAGTTAGTTAGTTAGTTAGTTAGTTGTTTATTTAGTAAACTTTGGTTCAAAATGCATCTCCTCCTACAATTTTGATTCGATGTCATTTATTTTTGGTGTGAGGCATCCCTAAGGGGTCGTGCATACGGCTTGTGCTTTTCTAGTTGATCGGGTGATTTTTGAATTTTTGGCGAATTTTTAAAGAAAAAATTTTAAAATGTATCTCCTCCTACATTTTTGACCGGATGTGATTTATTTTTGGTATGGGGCACCCCTAAAGTGTCGTGCATACGGCTAGTGCTTTTTTAGTCGATCGGGCAATTTTTGTATTTTTGGGGAATTTTTTAAGCAAAAATTTAGAAAATAATTCAAAATGCATCTTCTCCTACAATTTTGATTCGATGTCATTTATTTTTGGTGTGAGGCATCCCTAAGGGGTCGTGCATACGGCTTGTGCTTTTCTAGTCGATCGGGTGATTTTTGAATATTTGGCGAATTTTTTAAGAAAAAATTTTAAAATGTATCTCCTCCTACATTTTGACCGGATGTGATTTATTTTTGGTATGAGGCACCCCTAAAGTGTCGTGCATACGGCTTGTGCTTTTTCAGTCGATCGGGCAATTTTTGTATTTTTGGGGAATTTTTTAAGCAAAAATTTAGAAAATAATTCAAAATGGATCTACTCCTACAATTTTGATTCGATGTCATTTATTTTTGGTTTGAGGCATCCCTAAGGAGTCGTGCATACGGCTTGTGCTTTTTTAGTCGATCGGGTGATTTTTGAATTTTTGGGGAATTTTTAAAGAAAAAATTTTAAAATGTGTCTCCTCCTACATTTTTGACCGGGTGTGATTTATTTTTGGTATGAGGCACCCCTAAAGTGTCATGCATACGGCTTGTGCTTTTCTAGTCGATCGGGTGATTTTTTATTTTTTGGGGAATTTTTAAAGAAAAAATTTTAAAATGTGTCTCCTCCTACATGTTTGACCGGGTGTGATTTATTTTTGGTATGAGGCACACCTAAAGTGTCATGCATACGGCTTGTGCTTTTCTAGTCGATCGGGTGATTTTTGAATTTTTGGGGAATTTTTGAAGAAAAAAAATTTAAAATGTATCTCGTCCTACATTTTTGATCCGAAACCTCTCAAAGATCCGATGACCGTAAAAGGTTGTGCATACGGCTCGTGCTTTTTAGTCGATCGGACAATTTTTGTATTTTTAGGGAGCTTTTGAAGAAAAAAACTCCAAAATGCATTTTCCCCTACAGTTTTGATCTTTCTCTCTCTCTCTTTTTTTTTTTTTTTTTTTTTTTTTTTTTTTTTTTTGGTTTGAAGCATCTCTAAGGGGTTGAGCATACGGCGTGCGCTTATTACTCGATCCGATAATTTCTGTATTTTTAGCGAATGTTTGAAGAAAAACTTCAAATGCATTTCCTCCTACAGTTTTAATCCGATTTCATTTATTTTTGGTATGAGGCATCCTTAGGTGGGTCGGGCATACGGCTTGTGCTATTTGACTCGACTTTGGAATTCTTGATTTCGATAGGGAATTTTTGATGAAAATACCTCAAAATGCATCTTCTCCTGCAGTTTTGATCAGACATTATTTATTTTGGGGCTGAGGCATGCTTAGGGTGTCGTGAATACGGCCTGTGCTTCTCGAGTCGATCAGAATTTTTGGGGAATTTTTGAATAAAAAAACTTTAAAATGCATTTCCTCCTACTGTTTTTATCAGATTTCATTTATTTTTGATACAAGCCGACTTTAGGGGGTCATGCATACGGCTTGTGCTTTTTGAGTGAATTGGAAAACTTTTGAATTTTTTTCGGAATTAAAAAAAAAAAAAGAATCTTCTCCTGCAGCACATAAACGCAAGTTAAATGAACTTGCGCAGTAGTCAGATTTAACAACCGCACATCGACGGAAGTTAAATAAACATTCGCATTGGTCCGAAATGTGAACCATTGACGGAAGATAAACATGCAAACTGGTCCAAAATAAGCACCGCGCATCAACGCAAGTTAAATAAACATGCGCAATGGTCCGAAAAAAAGAACTACGCGTCGACCCAAATTGAAGAGACATGCGCAATGGTCCGAAATGCGGATCGAGCATCAACGCAACCTAAAGAAACATGCGCACTGGTCCGAAATGCGAACCGCGCATCAACGCAAGTTAAATAAATATGCACACTGGTCCGAAAAAAAGAACCGCGCATCAGCGCAACCCAAAGAAACATGCGCACTGGTCTGAAATGAGAACGACGCATCAACGCAAGTTAAATAAACATGGGCAATGGTCGGAAATGCGAACCGCGCATCGACGGATGTTAAATAAACATGCGATCCGGTCCAAAATAAGCACCGCACATCAACGCAAGTTAAACAAACATGCGCACTTGTCCGAAAAAAGAACCACACATTGGCGAAAGCTGAATAGACATGCGCAGTGGTCTGAAATGAGAACCTCGCATCAACGCAAGTTAAATAAACATTCGCAGTGGTCCGAAGAAAGAACCACGAATCGACGCAAGTTGAATAGACATAAGAGTCGGGCATCGACGGGACTGAAATAAACATGCGTTCTGGTCAGAAATGCAATTCGCGTGTCAACGCAAGTTAAGTGAACCTACGCACTGGTCCGAAATGCGAACCTCGCATGAACGCAACCTAAAGAAACAGGTACACTGGTCCGAATTCCGAACCGCTCCTCAGCGCAAGTTAAATACACATTGGCACTGATCTAAAATAAGTACCGAGCACCAACACAAGTTAAATAAATATGCGCACTGGTCCAAAATGCGAACCACGCATCAACACAAGTTAAATAAACGTGCGCACTGGTGGAAAATGCGAAACGTTCATTAACGCAAGCTAAATAAACAAACACACTGGTCAGAAATGGGAACCGAGCATTAACGCAAGTTAAATAAACATGCGCACTGGTTAGAAATGCGAACCGAACTGCGCATTAACGCAAGTTAAATAACGTGCGCACTATTCAAAATAAGAACTGCGTATCAACGCAACTTAAATAAACATGCGCACTGGTCCAGAATCAGAACCGCGCATCAACTCAAATTAAAGAAATATGCGCATTAGCCTGAAATAAGAACCGCACATCGACTCACGTTAAATAAACATGCGCAGTGGTTCGAAATGCGAACCACGCGCCAACGGAAGTTAAATAAATATTTGCACTGGTCCAAAATAAGCACCGCGCATCAACGCAAGTTAAATAAACATGCGCACTGGTCCGAAATTCGAACTGCTCATCAACGCAAGTTGAATAAACATGCGCACTGGTCCAAAATGCAAACCGCGCACCAACGCAAGTTAGATTAACATATGCACACGTCCAAAATAAGCACCGTGCATCAACGCAAGATAGATAAACATGCAAACTCTTCCGAAATGCGAACCGCGCATCAAGGCAACCTAAGGAAACTTGTACACTTGTCCAAAATAAGTACCGCTCATCAACGCAAGTAAAATAAACATGCGCACTGATCCGAAATAAGAACCGCACATCAACACAAGTAAATAAACATGCGCATTGATCCGAAAGAAGAACCGCACTTCAAAACGTAAATAAACATGGGCACTGATCCGAAATAAGAACCGCACATCAACACAAGGTAAAAAAACATGGGCGCTGGTCCGAAATGCCAACCGCACATCAACGCAAGTTAAATAAACATGTGCACTCGTCCAAAATAAGCACCGCGCATCAACGCAAGTTAAATAAACATGCGCACTGGTCCGAAATTCGAACCGCGCATCAACGCCACTTAAATAAACGTGTGGAGTGGTTCGAAATGTGAACCACGCTCCAACGCAAGTTAAATAAACATTTGTACTGGTCCAGAATAAGCACCGCGCATCAATGCAAGTTAAATAAACATGCGCACTGGTCCGATATTCGAACCGCGCGTCAACGCAAGTGGAATAAACATGCAAACTCTTCCGAAATGCGAACCGCGCATCAAGACAACCTAAGGAAACTTGTGCACTTGTCCAAAATAAGTACCGCTCATCAACGAAAGTAAAATAAACATGCGCATTGGTCTGGAATAAGAACCGCGCATTAATCTTTATTAAGTTAAATGAACATGTGCACGGTTCCGAAATGAGAGCCGCGCATCAACGCAAATTAAATAAACATGCGTACTTGTCTGAATAAGAACCGCGCATCGAGGCAAGTTACATAAATATGCGCACTGGTCCGAAATGCGAGCGTTGTTTGAAGGTATCTATGGCAGTCTACCAGAGATACAAAAAATCTGTTCCCCATTTTTCACGTAAAGAAATCTTTGTATGCATTTATCGGTCTATGTTCTGGTCCGGTGCTAAATTAATTATTGAGCTAGCTCTTCGCCGTCTCATCTTTTGAAGCCCGAT
Organism: Protula sp. h YS-2021; assembly: GCA_949752745.1. Lineage (NCBI taxonomy): Eukaryota > Metazoa > Annelida > Polychaeta > Sabellida > Serpulidae > Protula > Protula sp. h YS-2021. The sequence continues at coordinate 14,524,532 of OX457026.1, forward strand.
ATTTCAGGGAGATTCCTTCGCTCATGCACGCTGGAATGGGTCTTATTGCTTTTCGTAAGCTGGGACTTTGTCCTTGGACAAACTTGTTTTTGTTATCCTCGGTCACGGCACCATTTGTAATATGGCCTTTTTGGCTCAACTGTACGGTGGCCGATAGTGGCCTTAAATAAAAGGCAGTACTTCGCATTTCTTGTTGTTGTTTTATTTGTTGCTGTTATCAAGCCTCGGAGTGATCTTTCGATCTCATCTCCTCTCGACCTACTCTGCTTTTTCAGGAGAAATCGTGCTCTTTATATATCGAGACTACGCGCCATCTCATTATACCATAAAATACATCAAATGACAGCATAGCATAAATTGAATTCAGCTGATGTTATTGTTATTCAAGTGTTCTCAATGAGAACAGACGCCAACAATACCACAAAGAATCATAAAAATACAAAAGAATAAAATAAAAGGAATTTACCCTATTGGTATTGAAATGACCCTAATTGGATAACGACCCTAATTGCAACTTAAGTATTAAACTATCCTCAATAACAGGCTTAATTATAGCAACCCCAAAAAGCGATATGACCAGATGTCATTTGGGGATAAATTTGTTCAAAGGATCAAATAAGATTAGCGGCACAGATGGTCAGTTTATGACGTCTGTCTAATTTCGTAATAACACATTAAGGGAATATTTTATTAGACGTTCAATTCCGGCATAAGGTTAAATTAAGATAAAAATAGTAAAAAGAGCTTTGTTACAGCCTTCTATCATGAAAAATCTCGACAGTGGCAACTTTCTTGAAGAAGTTCTTAACCTGAAATTTAAAAAATGTCACAAAATGCATATTGAAACGCGAGAATGCTGTTCTGTGACATATCATTTGTTACAGGGCAATACTATCATAACATCAGCAATTTATTATGACACATTTTCTTCGCAAGTGACAGTAATAACAACAATGTGCGTTAAATAGACTTATTTAATTTGTTAGTTGTAACTGAATAGCAATGAACAATATATATGTATTAACTTCCCACTTCTTGGTGTAGGTTCTTTTTTGGGTGTGGCAAGGGGGTTAAATGGGAACAGACCACACTTCTTGAAGCTGTGTTGGATGAATGAAGGGATGCAGACTTGTTGTATGGCATACCTCCGAACATGAGGTGAATTCCTGCGATTTATGATATAATTGCTTTTCACCTTGTTTGTTGCCACAGTAATCTGTCTCATCCTGCCTTTCAGTGGGCCAAACACTAAAGCATCTAGCGGCTGGTAGAGGTGAGTGGTGTGCGGCGGGAAAAAGTAGCAAGATATCTGCAATATGACATTTTCCACGAGATTTCTTGACAATCCCTGTGCACATGACAGCCTTGGCCATCGAGCGGCAACAGAACCGCTCGCTCCCCTCCACAGTTCGGAGTGAAGAGTTTTCGGAGCCCCTGTTGAAAAAGCTTGTAGTCTTTGTACCCTGAGAAATAAATGAGTAACGTTGTTCAGTCTGTTTTGACAAGTACATTGTGCTTGTAATAAATTGTAAACACGCTAGTGGTAATGGATGCATCAAAAGAAAGAAATATAGTTGCGTCATATTTACCGTTTGGCGATGAGCCGTTCAGTCAATCATTTGGCACAGTATCATCGCTTGGGGCAAATTGTTTTCGTAGATAAGAAAAGAAACCCTTCTATCTTCGCATACACGTTACATGGTCCAACGTGGCCACCTTTAATGAAAATAATTGTTCAGATTTAATTGAAATATAAATACTGAAATTTTAAAAATCTCTAAAGAAAGGAGTATGGTGGGAAATATTCCCTCAAAAGGATGTGTAAGGTTCCGTCAGCGTCCAATGCATTACTCGATGCTGCTTCTATCGTTGCATCCAAATTATTACTATGTCAAGTAGTATTTGATTCCTTAGCTAGTAATGTATTTCTTTTCTTACAGCTTGTGAAATGGCGCTTCATGACAATTTCATTGATCATACGCTGCCTCGCAGCATCTCGTGGTCGAGCTGTTCCCTCCTTGAGGTTTGGAAACCTGCTGAAGTATCTTCTAACCCACTTATCCGATGGCCGTCTTTTCAGATGAAACCGTGTCGGCTCACCTTTAAGCGTTACTAAGTCGTAAAATGTTACATAATCATTTATATCATAACAGTGACCTGCCGATTTAACTATAACAGATAGTGGTAAACTTTAAGTACTTCAACAATTTATAATATGCTACTTACAATGACTGTTTTTCTTGAAATCTTCTGTACGCAGCGATGTACCAATGCTCTTCTGGTGTAGACACTGGAAAGGGCCAAGTTCTTCATCGAAAGTGAGGGCCATTCTACTATCACGCTTCCGACAGTCAACATCTCTGCCTCTCATTTTCCTATTGGCATAGTCATATACAGTTTTTCATGGCAAACTTAACTCCTTTGCTGCTTCAGATACATTTCATGTCGCTTCTCACTAGAAACAGCATCGCGCAACTGTGAAATGGGATGCACTTTTTCTTCTGCGGCTCTGTTCATAAATTACCATGAAAACATAGGTTATTATTCTGTTTAATGACTGTAACTGCAAAATTCGCTATGTAATAGGTTTGCAACAGTACAAGTTGTATTCAATATATGTACCGTAGAAATCTCACCAAACTATATTGCCGTCTTTGCTTAATCACTGGCCAACTTTCAACCTCTTTCTTTCCCTTTGCTTTACTAGCAGCCTCATTCTTCTTCATCTTTTTGAAATAGACCTTCAGTTCTGAACTTGGACTATATTGCGTTTGTTTTGTATCACTATCCCCAACTTTACACACGTCACACACGACGTCTCTCTTCACAGTGAGGACAAGGTTGAACTGCCGTTATTGAAGGTGCTTCCTTGTTGATAGCGACCCTTAGCCCAACTTCAGCCAATGGGTACAGATGCAAAACTAGCGGAACCACGTGATCGGGGTTGTGTATATTTCAAGTTCTGCTGTCCAATGATGATGTAGACCACAGCACGGTTACAGGGTGGTTTGTTATCTGTGCCGACGGCTGTTTAATCTTCCTAACAGGGAATATTTTCACATGAAACAAACTTTTCGCATACACATATTTGGAAATGCGCTGTTAATTGGCTGTCCAAACACTGAGCTGAGAACGTGTAAGGCGAACATGGAAGACGGTGCTTTATCTCCTCCAGTAAACTGCAACAAATTCACCCGGTTGTGGGACGTATATTATCACCCCTAAACATTGTTCGGGATGACATGTTAATGCGTAGAGCCAGGATAGGGCATACCTGCAATACACACAAACACGTGTTTCGAGGCGAACTGCTGCCCAGATGTCCGGGTTGTCAAGAGAAGTATACAGTAAAACATATTTTGAAAAACTGCATAGGCTTGCAAGACATTCATTCCCGTTATTTTACTGTCAGTTCCATGACAAAGTTATTCGATAAAATACAAGCGTGTACAATAATCGAGTTTCTTAAAGAAACAAACCTGTATCGGCTTTTAGATTGTACACTGCTTTTACTATCCAACGTAAATTTTTAACGTTTTATCCGTTATGAACCTGTGAAGACACAATATGACCCGCAAAGGGTTGGCCGTGTCGTTAAAAAACCATATAACTATAACGACGTCAACACTAACTGCATCGTTTGTGTTGGCGTTGGCGTTGTTATCCATTGCAGAATGGTTGGAAATCACATTGCATTTCATGCGTTGGTGCTGTGGTTTGTGGATGCGAAACGTACGTTGCGAAATGTTGGAGCAATTCAACCGAAGCCTTGGCTGTAAGATCATGGGCGAGGCTCCCATCACCTAATAATCAAGTAAGGACCCCATTTCAACAAATAATTTATTTCTTTTTGTCAAGGAGGTAACAACTTCATATCATGTTACACATAACACCTGTCTAACATTGCTTTTATACATAATTTTTTAAAGTAAAAGGCAAAAGATAAATTTCCATGACTGTGTGCAAAAGTACTTGTTGACGGAAAGCAATACAGAAATACTATACCAGCAGTAAACATGGACACGGCAGTTGCCGTCGTGATGCACTCTATAAATCAGGCTCAAACAAGTGAAAGCCGATTGGAATCAGCTACGGCCAGGGATGCTGTATTTTACTCTGCCCCAGCACCACAGTCAACTACCCCCTTAGCCGGATAAATATATTTATTGTCATCACCAGTCCGTCTCGACAGGAGTCGAGTGCAGACCAACGAACAACAGATCCAAGGTTCTCAACCCGGAGCTAAACTTCCAAGTCGGGCCTGTAAAAGGTCATCCGTTCACGATTCCATTGCATTTGATCGCTCTCCTGATGGATCTCCATTGGATTTCTCCATTTTGGTACGTCTTGTTATTGCTGTAAATAAAGCCATTGAGGCCTTTTTTGGGTTTTTCGCGCTGACTTATAATGAATTCCATTGTCAAATTGGATAATGATAATTTCAGCTTTTAATTTTGTGCTCCATGTGTACCTGCCTGGGATATGTGCATTCATTCTAGTGGGAAATTTTGCTGCAATTTGGAAGACATGCATGCCGATCGGGAAACACCTTGTCACAAAAGTAAAACATAATTAGTTGAATTGATCAGTGCGATTAAGATGTGGATTCATGCAGCAGTTGTTTCTGCCATTTCAGAGCAATTCGCATGTAATGCTCTCCGATAATCTCTGCGGTATCTCAACGTATCTCAACTTATTTTCAGCACGGAGAAATGTATAGCAGAATATAATCAACTATGGAGTAATTCTTCAAATGTAATAGTGTAGCGTTTGGGGGTACAAGCGCAGCACAAGCGCACAGACGTATCGAAAAAAAGTCATGAATATTTCATAAATAATGAACAGTTGCGAGTGGTCCTTTTTGTCATTAGTTGCGAGTTGTATAGCTAGGAGTTGTTGCCTGTTAAGTTGCCGGTTGTGGATTCATTTATTCCATACCATTAGTACAAAGTACAGTATTTAGGATAGGTTCCCGGTATTTATGGTATATATCCGGAACTGGTAAAGGATTGAAATTATAGTCAAGTCCATTCATATTGACAATACACCTAACATTGTCATTTGACAAGTTCGGTGAATTTTAGAATCGTATTCTAATAATCGATTCTTTGTAATGCCTGAGCATCCGATAATAAAACACTAATTTTGACGCTCTTTCTTTGTCAAGTCTGTGTCGCACTTTTGAATGCACGGTGCTAAAATGTGAGAACACTCTTTCAATTTACGCTGATGAACAGGGGCAAGATAACAAATCGGTTATGGTATCAACGAATGCTGAGGAGACCACATAGGTTTTTGCGCTTTTTCACCAGGTAGTCGGACAAACTACCTGGCGAACGACCCTTTTCAGTGAAATAGTGTGGTGAAAATGGTGCAGATTTCGTTTCAGAAGCGATAAGAGCTGCAGCATTGCTTCACTTTTTCCACGAATGTATTCACTGACAATCTATGATTACTCATCGGACAACTTTTTTCTCAGATATTTCGGGTGCAGTTTTTGGGCAACAAGGTGCTCTTCAGTTATCGCTTGTTTAAACCTGAATCGCTATTTTGTGTTGACTCAACACGAGATTTTGAAACAGGGATAACTACACATTACAGGCATCGGCGTTTGACGTTTGATCATTCTGACATGTATCAAGAGCATCAGCTATAGGTTGCAGCTGTGCAGCTAAATTTTGGGATAACTGTTATAATCTTTTTAATGATGCTTCGATCAAATTCACTTTCATGCTCTTCAAAGATTTGTAAGTAATATGGACGGTTTTTGATGAAAGTTTCAAGGCCTATCAAGTTGGAATTTCCAACGTGTAACCCCAGGTAGCTGTGGTTTAACACTGCCGTTAATATCTTTTAGCTACGGTGATTGTTTATGGTGATTTCTGAAATACTTATTTAACATTTTTGCCGTGTGTCATGACATCTTTAGGAGTGTGATCTTTGCTAAGAAGGTTTAGTAGATGTGCAGAACATCAAGAAACGTTAATTTCGGGATTGTCAGCCTTTATGGCAACTCTCATTTTAGCGATGTTACTGGCATTACAGGGGGGTCAAATTCCATAGAGGGTGTAATGTTACAGTGACAGCCAATGACAGTCGACGTATGTTCAAAGCCATTCGTGTTCTACAACAACAGACAAATAATAATGTGTACGTCAAAGCAGAAAATGGAAACGTAGTCAACAGCAATGATCAAAAACTTCAAATAATTTCAGACTATTTCGAAAGTGTATTCAATCCAAAAGAGATTCATCCGTTTCCAAACATAAAACCGAAAAAAACTAAAAAGTCCTTTCACCAGCGAAGAAATAAACAAAGCAATTAAATCATTAAAAACAACAGGAGTGCCGGAATTGACAAATTAAAAGCAGAACATTTAAAGTGCGCTCCTCTGAAAATAAGCGATTTTATAGCAGATATCTTAAACAATGTATGCGAAACAGGAGAATACCCAAAAGAAATATCTATTGGACTGTTAACACCTCTACCAAAACCAGGCAAACCTAAAGGTCAAAGGCCAGTGATTCTTCTATCCGTCCTTAGAAAACTTCTAGCAATTTGTCTTATACGTAGAATTAGTGATAGAGTATTTACACATATAATCCCAGATACACAAGCTGCATATCAACCAGGAAGAATTGCTACAAAATTCATATTCTCCTTCAAGTTATTAACTGAGAAAGCGATAACTAGTGAAGATTACAATATACACCTGCTCATCTAGACATGAGCATAGCTTTTGACACTATTAAACGCGATATACTCATAGATTAGATGAACTTTACCTGCTCAGTATTCTGCTAAGAAATATACAACTTAGCGTAAAAATAGGAAAAGTATATGGAAAATTCTTTTCAAGCACAATTGGCTCACCACAAGAAGATGGAGCTTCAGCTATACTCTTCTTAACATACCTAGCCAATTCCATGAAAAGACAACCTGGTTTTGTGTTTGACAATTACAGCAATCTTCACTTCCTACTAGATCAACAATTTGCTGACGACATAAGTTGCGGATCTACGCTTAAAAGTGAAATAAATAAAATTGAAAACAAAACTATAAAATCACTCAAAGGCAGAAATCTACAAATAAATGACAGTAAAACAGAAAAATACACTTTTTGCAAAGGCGGTAGCATTGAGTGGAAAAGCTGTAAACTAGTGGGCAGTTTACTTGGAACAGAAGAAGACATCAAAAGAAGAAAAACACTAGCCAATAATGCTTTTAATAAGCTGAAAACTGTAATAATCTCGAAACAACTAAATCTACATGTCAAGATCCGCGTCTTCAACGCAGTAATTGAATCAATTTTCTTATACAACAGTGAAGTGTGGGGCCTCACTAAATGCCAAGAACAAGAAATAGATATTTTTCACCACAAACTCCTAAGAACTATATTATCCATCAGATATAGTGCTGGAAACTGGTTTAGTAACGAAGAACTGTATAAAAAAAGCAAACCAAACACCGTGGTCAATTCTGATCAGAAAACGTCGCTGGAATTTCTTTGGACACGTCTGCAGATTACCTGAAACTACACCAGCAAGTAGAGCTCTTAAAGAAGCAACTGAAACAGTAAAAAGGCCTCCAGGAAGACAAAAAAACAACGTACCTGTCAACTATAAAACGCGATCTACAAAATAAAGGCATCTACTCAATCTCACAAGCCAAAAATTGGCACAAAACCGTACTAGGTGGAGAGACTCTGTACAGAAACGTGTAGAACTTTGCTCTGAAATCGTACTCCGACGACGACGACGACGACCGGGTCAATGTTCCATGCCCAAAATTGTGACCCCCCCGGCCACATCTATGTATGTAGATCTGACCGCGGGGTCAACATTTAGGGGGGGGGGTCAAATCTACAGATCACACCGGCGTTGCCAGTGAACCAAGTGCTGCGCCACACTTACGAATTCCACTGCCTTCAAAAGATGAAGCGATTATGTCAGAATGTCTGACCGACTTCATTGCTTCTTACGATTTACAATTTCATACAGTGTTCGAATGACCACCAAGTGGTTTCATCGATAGATCGAATCACGTTGTTACTTTTGTCATTTATAGTGCAGTGGGCACTATATCCCACTCATATGATTTTTAAATGTAATTTATGTGTTACCTGAAAAAAAGCAATATCAGCAATACTTGAATAGACGTGTTATAAATGCATGTTTGTATTGTGCAGATTTTGGGCGCTTAAAGGCAAGATCGTGAGTTTAGTTAAAGGCAAGATCGTGAGTTTAGTTGGGGTCATTTTAAGACTAGACCCGATGCCGTCTGTTCCGTACATGTAGAAGGCGACTAATTTCTGTCTTTCTAACTCACATTTTACTATTTCTTCATTCTTCTTTATCCCACTTGTTCCTTTAGAAAGTTGCTGAACGGTACTTTAAACACCAATCAAACAAACAAACAGACAAACTGTTGTCTTGCCCAGTGTACATAGCGCTCTGTAACCGGTTTTCGGTTCGGTCAGAATTAGTTGATGTATCGTTTTAGATTCTTGATTATTCAAGACGCGTCTTGTCAAAACCACACGGAGTTCTAGGAAGCATGGAGGAATTCGGCGGCTTTGACAATGATCTGTTCACGGAGAGGGTCACCAAGGACTGCAGACAACCACAGACGTACAGTGCGAAGCAGTACGAGCGACATGTAAGTCCTAAAGCCGGGCCCTTGTCTGGTCTCTTCACCACCCCTGCTCCACCCCCATACACTAGTGAAGTATTTACCTTTTTTTGGCATTGTTTTCGTTGGGTTCTGGTGGATGCAGTCATGCGAATTGATAACATGTGTTTGTTTTTAAGTGGTTTGCAGGAGAAACGCGATGCACAGAGAACGAAGAAATAAACAGGTTGAAATTTGCCGGCAACTGGCTGTATCGGGAGCAGAAGTATGAGCAGGCCCTGCAGTCATTCCTCGCTGCCGCCGGTGTGACGTTTGTTCAGTTTTCAGCGGCTACTTCGAAGTTCTTACCCTTCATATTATCCGTCGTTGCTGTTTTATACACATTAATAACCGTTTATGCCTAAAAAAAAGCACAACTTTTGATTAAGCAAACTGGTAACGACCATCTGTACAACACGGATGTTAATTTTTTTTTTAAAGAAGAGAAAAGGAAGGATGAAATGGTTAAATATGCTCTGATTGATTATTGATAATTGAATGCGAACCATAAGATTTTTTCTTTTTTGGCAGCATTGTCACGCGTAGAAGAAAAGGACATCGCGGAGAGCATCAGCCGCTGTCATGCGCAGTTACGTCACCACCAGGAGGCGCTCGCTGGCCTCACTGCAATGGTAACCTTCCGCCCTTCTCCGTGACGTATTAGGTTATGGCTTTCATCCGTTCATAACTTTGTTTTTCGTCTGGCCTGCAAGAGTAAAAATATATTTCTTTAGTTAAGAAGAAAAAAGGTCATTGCAACTGGTTTGCTGTATATTTACTTCTTAATAGGTGGTACCACTATTTCTGTAGAATTGGTGCAACGCGCTAATGTGTTTTTTCCCCTTCAGAATGAAGGAGCGAGGAATTTCGATCAAGTCACAGCGGTGCTGCATCTGTCTGTGTTTATTTACAAAAAACTGGATATGTTTTACGGTTTGTTCCTCTTCAGTATTTTTGTTTTTTTAACTCATGAATTAGGGGTGGAATGGTGCATTGTTCTCTGCTGCAGTGGGTATATGTCTGACGAAAATTTTTGCCAGGGTCATGGTTTAGGTGACCAGAGATCTGACTCATCGTCATTTTGTCATATTGTGTTCTCGAGTAATGCAGAAGATCGTCTTACTGAATACGAACATAGAAAATAGAGCTTTCTTTTTTTCTTTTTTTTTTTTGCAGAAGCGGAAAAGTGCTTACAGCAGCTGTGCGTGTTGCACTCGTGCGATCCAGCGCTGTGGTCTGCGCTTGCAGATAACTATGCAGTTCTCGCGCGATTGTGCCAGGTAAACTATTACGCTCATACCAGAATGAATGAACCCGTTGGAATGCTAGTCTTTGTGCAACGGATATCCGCGGCGGGTAGAAAAAGTAAAAATAAATTAAATGATGCGTTTGTGAATATGTATTTTCTGCATGGCTATAAGGCACGATTGGGCCTAGCTGAATACGAACGGGCATGGGTGAGATTGGCCCAAGGTCTTCAGGCAGTGGGTCTGGGCCATGTCTCGCGGGTATGAGTGTACATGGCCCAACACCCAGAGGCATAAGTGAGTCCTGCTCAAGGCCCACAGGCATAAGGGAGACTGATAGGCATAAGTGAGTCGGGTTGAAAACTCTCAGGCGTGGAGGGGGGAGGGGGGGGGGAGTCTGGCCCAACGCCTATAGGCATAAGTGAGTCCGGCTGAAGTCCCCATGGTGGAGTCTGGCCTAACCCTTATAGGCAGTGAGAACGTCTCATGGCCAACAGGCATGGGGGAGTCCATACAAAGCCCCACTAACGCGTGTGTTGCTGTATTTTGCAGGACACAGACGGCAGTCGACTTGAGCAAAATTCCAAACCATTCCAAGAAAGCGTCACGAATTTCATGCAGTGTGGCAAAAAGCTGGCGGGACGCGGCGACATCGTTAAAAATGGTGAGGGGGGAGACATCATCGAGAAGAGCTGTGATAGCATTGCGCGGACGTTCTGTCGTAAGTGTCAAATTAAAAATGACAGCGGTGACAACAGGTCGAGTGCTCCCCAAGCCACGCCCACTGTGTGTGTGGGTAACCAGGCAGATAAGAACAGCCTAACACCCATTGGCTGTGCTGGGAGCCAGGCTGATAAGGACAAAGGACCGCCCACTGCATTTACTGGTAAAGATGAAGAAAAGGATACACGAGATATCGCTGCATGCACCATGAGCCAGGCAGATAATGGACCAGCAACGCCCACTGCGTGTGCTAGTAGTCAGGCAGAAAATGGCGGCATTAGGGACTGTTGCGTAATGCCTTGTACTGGACAATCACCGAGCCTCGTGAACCAGGACGTGACAACTGAGCAGGGTCACGTGACCAGGCTGCCCTGCCGCCAGGTGGTTTGTTTGTACAGGGCACAGTAAGTAGTGGTCGCTATTCACCCAGAGTTGTAAAGAACTATTTTCGAAAAACAAATTGAGCTGTGATGTTCTCGATCTTACTGGTTAAGGATTATACGGCAGACATTTCATCGGTCGGGCACGTCATTGCGACATCAACTGCTCGGTCACTTTGTGCCGTAAAAATTGACCTAAAAGCAGGGTCGTTCGAATACTACAAAATGAACAAATAAACAAAACAACAAAAAAAAAAAAAAAAAAACAAGTTGGAATGGCGTATCCGTGTCAGCCTTAAAGCAATGTAACTCTTTTTTAACTGAACTGTCAGCAGAATTTGCTGGGAGGAACCCGTTAAAATCTTGGTTACACACAGCTCGTTGTGCTTTGGTCAAACTTAAAGTACAATCCATAACCTCATTCGCCAGAGAAAAAAAGCCGGGTATAAAATTCCTACAGAGCGAAATCTACAAAAGACCTGCTTTGTTGTCTTCTCCGATGATGACGTGAAACTATTCACGCCGTTGTATTAATCTGAATATTGTTTGAACCAGATAATAGACAGCAGTTTAGTTCAGAGTTGCTGGGCCTGTTTATTTATTAGCCCAGCTTACGTTGCACGTAAGCTGGGGTATTCCTATCGGTCTGCGGATGGCGTCCGTTAGTTAGTTAGTTAGTTAGTTAGTTAGTTAGTTAGTTCGCTGTAAACTTTGTTTCAAAATGCATCTCCTCCTACAATTTTGAATCGATGTCATTTATTTTTGGTGTGAGGCATCCCTAAGGGGTCGTGCATACGGCTTGTGCTTTTCTAGTTGATCGGGTGATTTTTGAATTTTTGGCGAATTTTTAAAGAAAAAAATTAAAAATGTATCTCCTCCTACATTTTTGACCCGATGTCATTTATTTTTGGTATGAGGCAGCCCTAAAGGGTCGTGCATACGGCTTGTGCTTTTTTAGTCGATCGGACAATTTTTGGATTTTTGGGGATTTTTTTAAGCAGAAATTTTGAAAAAAATGCATCTTCTCCAACAATTTTGATTCGATGTCATTTATTTTTGGTGTGAGGATTTCCCAATCGGTCGTGCATACGGCTTGTGCTTTTTTAGTCGATCGGGTGATTTTTGAATTTTTGGCGAATTTTTAAAGAAATTTTAAAATGTATCTCCTCTTACATTTTTGACCCGATGTCATTTATTTTTGGTATGAGGCACCCCTAAAGGGTCGTGCATACGGCTTATGCTTTTTTAGTTTATATTTTTGGGGAATTTTTTAAGCAAAAATTTCGAAAATAATTCAAAATGCATCTACCCCTACAATTTTGATTCGATGTCATTTATTTTTGGTGTGAGTGCATACGGCTTGTGCTTTTTAGTCGATCGGGCAATTTTTGCATTTTTAGGGAGTTTTTGAAGAAAAAAACTTCAAAATGCATTTCCCCCTACAGTTTTGAACCTTTTTTTTTTGGGGGGGGGGGGGGGTTTGAGGCATCCCTAAGGGGTTGAGAATATTTATTTTTGGTGTGAGTGCATGCGGCTTGTGCTTTTTAGTCGATCGGGCAATTTTTGTATTTTTAGGGAGTTTTTGAAGAAAAAAACTTCAAAATGCATTTCCGACTACAGTTTTGAACGTTTTTTTTTTTTTTTTTTTTTTTGGATTTGAGGCATCCCTAAGTGGTTGAGAATACGACTTGCGCTTTTTAGTCGATCCGACAATTTCTGTATTTTTTGGGAATTTTTGAAGAAAAACTTCAAAATGCATTTCCTCCTACAGTTTTTATCAGATTTCATTTATTTTCGATATGAGCCGTCTCTAGGGGGTCATGCATACGGCTTGTGCTTTTTGAGCGAATTGGAAAACTTTTGAATTTTTTTCGGAATTTTTGAAAAAAAAATTTAATGAATCTCCTCCTCCAGCGCATAAACGCAAGTTAAATGAACTTGCGCAGTAGTCAGATTTAACAACCGCACATCTACGCAAGTTAAAGAAACATTTGCAGTAGTCCAAATTAAGTACTCCGCATCGATGCAAGTTAAATAAACATGCGCATTGGTCCGAAATGTGAACTGCGCGTCGACGGAAGATAAATAAAGATGCGAACTGGTCCAAAATAAACACCGCGCATCAACGCAGGTTAAATGAACATGCGCACTGGTCCGGAAAAAAAGAACTACGCTTCGAAGTAAGTTGAATAGACATGCGCAGTGGTCTGAAATGCGAACCGCGCATCAACGCAGCCTAAAGAAACATGCGCACTGGTCCGAAATGGGAACCGCACATCGAGGCAAATTAAATAAACATGCGCAGTGGTCCGAAATGCGAACGGCGCATCAACGCAAGTTAAATAAATATGCGCACTGCTCTGAAATGAGAACCACGCATCAACACAAGTTAAATAAACATGGGCAATGGCCTGAAATGCGAACCGCGCATCGACGGAAGTTAAATAAACATGCGATCCGGTCCAAAATAAGCACCGCACATCAACGCAAGTTAAACAAACATGCGCACTTGTCCCAAAAAAAAGAACCACGCATCGACGCAAGTTGAATAGACATGCGCAGTGGTCTGAAATGAGAACCGCGCATCAACGCAAGTTAAATGAACATGCGCAGTGGTCCCAAGAAAGAACCATGAATCGACGCAAGTTGAATAGACATAAGAGTCGGGCATCGACGGGACTTAAATAAACATGCGTTCTGGTCCGAAACGCAAATCACGCGTCAACGGAAGTTAAATGAACCTGCTCACTTGTCCCAAAATGCGAACTGCGCATCAACGTAACCTAAAGAAACAGATATATTTGTCCGAAATGCGAACCGGATATCAACGCAAATTAAATAAACATGCACACTTGTCCGAATTGCGAACCGCACATAAGCCTAAGTTAAATAAACATTTGCACCGGTCCAAAATAAGTACCGATCATCAACACAAGTTAAATAAACATGCGCAATGGTCCAAAATGCGAACCACGCATCAACACAAGTTAAAAAAAACATGCGCGCTGGTCCGAAATGCGAACCGCACACTGGACCAAAATAAGCACCTTGCATCAACGCAAGTTAAATAAACATGCGCACTATTTCGAAATGCGAAATGCCCATTAACGCAACTTAAATAACATGCGCACTATTCAAAATAAGAACTGCGCATCAACGCAACTTAAATAAACATGCGCACTGGTCCAGAATAAAAACCGCGCATCAACTCAGGTTAAAGAAATATGCGCATTGGCCTGAAATAAGAACCGCGCATCGACGCACATTAATAAACATACGCAGTGGTTCGAAATGCGAACTACGCGCCAACGTAAGTTAAATAAACATTTGCACTGGTCTAAAATAAGCACCGCGTATCAACGCAAGTTAAATAAACATTTGCACCGGTCCAAAATAAGTACCGATCATCAGCACAAGTTAAATAAATATGCACAATGGTCCAAAATGCGAACCACGCATCAACAAAAGTTAAAAAAAAAAAACATGCGCGCTGGTCCGAAATGCGAACCGCACGGCAACACAAGCTAAATAAGCAAGCACACTGGACCAAAATAAGCACCTTGCATCAACGCAAGTTAAATAAACATGCGCACTATTTCGAAATGCGAACTGCCCATTAACGCAACTTAAATAACATGCGCACTATTCAAAATAAAAACTGCGCATCAACGCAACTTAAATAAACATGCGCACTGGTCCAGAATAAGAACCGCGCATCAACTCAAGTTAAAGAAATATGCGCATCGACGCACGTTAAATAAACATACGCAGTGGTTCGAAATGCGAACCACGCGCCAATGTAAGTTAAATAAACATTTGCACTGGTCTAAAATAAGCACCGGCCATCAACGCAAGTTAAATAAACATGCGCACTGGTCCGAAATTCGAACCGCGCATCAACGCAAGTTAAATAGACATGCGCAGTAGTTCGAAATGCGAACCACGCTCCAACGCAAGTTAAATAAACATTTGCACTGGTCCAAAATAAGCACTGCGCATCAACGCAAGTTAAATAAACATGCGCACTGGTCCGAAATTCGAACCGCGCATTAACGCAAGTTAAATAAACATGCGTAATGATCCGAAATTCGAACTGCTCATCAACGCAACTTAAATAAACATGCACACTGGTCCAAAATGCAAACCGCGCACCAACGCAAGTTAAATAAACATAGGCACACGTCCAAAATAAGCACCGTGCATCAACGCAAGTTAAATAAACATGCAAACTGGTCCGAAATGCGAACCGCGTATCAAGGCAACCTAAGAAAACTTGGGCTGTCCGAAATAAGTACCGCTCATCAACACAAGGTAAATAAACATGCGCACTGATCCGAAATAAGAACCGCACATCAACACAAGGTAAATAAACATGCGCACTGATCCGAAATAAGAACCGCACATCAACACAATGTAAATAAATATGCGCATTGATCCGAAATAAGAACCGCACATCAACACAAGGTAAATAAACGTGCGCACTGATCCGAAATAAGAACCGCACATCCACAAAAGGTAAAAAAAACATGGGCCCTCGTCAGAAATGCGAACCGCACATCAACGGAAGTTAAATAAACATGTGCACTGTTCCAAAATGGGAACCGCGCATCTACGCAAAATTAAATAAACATGCGCACTTGTCTGAATAAGAACCGCGCATCAAGGCAAGTTACATAAATATACGCACTGGTCCGAAATGCGAGCGTTGTTTGAAGGTATCTATGGCAGACTATCCTGTCTACCAGAGATACAAAAAATCTGTTTCCCATTTTTCTGGGAAAGAAATCTTTGTATGCATTTATCGGTCTATGTTCTGGTCCGGTGCTAAATTAATTATTGGGCTAGCTCTTTGCCGTCTCATCTTTTGAAGCCCAATTTTTCAGGAAAATTCCCTTGCTCATGCACGCTGGAATTGGTTTTATTGCTTTTCGTAAGCTGGGACTTTGTCCTTGGACAAACTTGTGTCTTTATTTTATTTTAACCAGTCACATGCTTAACGCACGGTTCGGGTTAGACGAAGGCTAGGCAGTGAAATTTTAGTATGCATGTGTTGATTTTCTTCTCTTTAAAAAAAAACACGTGTTTCAATTTCAGACAGCTGTTGAAGGCCGTAGAGAAGAATCTGAGGTCGTTTGCCGTTGAAAGAAACAAAACACTCCAGGAAAAGGTACACACGTTTCATTTTTGACAAATTTTATTTGGTTTTCTCACAAGAGTCCGTTCATATATACACAGTAGAGCAAACTTGTAAGGAGAACTGTCAATGGTGTGTGCTACTCCATGTGTTTTTCAGTATCCATTGCGGTGTTTTATATGTGTATGTATTGTTTCGTGCAGGTGGAGAAAAACATATCTGAGGTTGAACTTGGACCGGAATTAAAACTGAGGTGTTTTCAGGTATGGAGCTGCTTGGACAACCTTTCCACTTACCCATACCTGCTTCGCACGTCATTAAATTTATATGTTTACGTGAATAGATAATCTTCCTGTGTTCCAATACTGATTGGTTTTGTGCGGGTTAGGGATGTTACACGATGACGTCATGTTCATATAAAAACCTAAAGTCATCACCACCACTGCGCTACGCATATGGAATTTTAAACGGGGATTGCGCATGCAAGGGTACGAAAATGTGACGTCAAGATTTCGGTGCTGCGCGGGCGTGACGTACGTGACACGATACGATTGTGACGTGTGCAAGACTAGGAAATGACTGGGGCAGGCCGCACGGATTTGACGCAAGGGCGTTTGCACTGATGCTGCGTCTTGGAGGTTAAACAGATGTCACGTTATCGCGTGCCACTTGTGTCACGTGATGTGTCATGTATTGGAAGAATATATAGGCCACGTGGAAAAAATTGACTTAAATGTGCGGCTGCCAGGGTTCGTACAAGGTCCTGGAAGTCCTGGAAAATGAAACGGCCGGAAAAAAGTATTGGAAAACGACGAAAAAGTCCTGGAAAGTCCTGCAAATTTGATATAACTCATGACTTTGTGAATCTGTGCACAGGTATTTGTTTTGAATAAAATGGGTGGACAGGATGGCTGTAGGTGGGAGGCCATTCAGTAAAACGTCTTTTTTATTTATATAATCTATGTAATCGATGCATATATATATATATATTATATATATCTACCGTTGTATGGAAAAACAGCGTAACTCACATTTGATTTATTTTGAGAAATGAAGGAAAACGCATTTAATATAAATACATATATATGCGAAACGTCCTAGAAAGTCTTGAAAAAAAGTCCTGAACATTGGCTGTCTCAGCCTTTTACGAACCTTGGACTACAGCGAAATTTTTCGAGACCTGACAGTAATAGCTTGTACGGGGGGCTACGAGGTAGTCCTGCGAAAGCCTGCCAGGACTTGAGATATGAGGGGGATACACAGGAGCCTTGATGGTTGTTCTGTTGATTGTTGCAGCATGTGCAGTCATCTGGCAAGGAGAGCGAGGCGGACATGGACGATAAACAAGTAAGACCCGCATACGGGGAACCATTTCAGATGTGTTTCGAGGGGCAATCCAGCTGAGGCGGGGCAGCTGTAAATACATCAGATAGGAGATAACTTGCAGGACTAAATTTACTTTTTTCACGATCTTGCATAAGAAAATCTATAGTAGTTTTTAACCCAGCCGAGTTTGTCGGAATAGGTTAGTCGTATCACTATAGCGGGCTTCAATGTATGTGCATATGTTAAACTTGTTCTTTAAAATGCTACTGCTCCAGTTTTGCTCCAATCGTTTTGATATTACGCAGAAATGTTCCCTGGGTGGTCCCCCTCCTGGCTATTATTTTTTTTGATGATTGCCGAAAAACACAAAATGGCGGCACTTTTTGTGCCCGTTTTGACCCATTTTTACAATGCTACTCCTCCTACAGTTTTACACCAATCGTTTAGATCTTACGCAGGTATGTTTCCCGGGGGTCGCCTACCAGGCTATAATTTTTTTCGCGGTTTGCCAAAAACTGCCGAAATGGCGGAACTTTGAAATTTGGCAAACACTGAAATAAATGGTAGTAAATAACTGAATTGTCAAACCATTCATTTCTCTCAGTCTTTTTCAAATAGTTGTAAAATTTTAATCGAAAGTTTCTTCGGTGCTTCTCCACCTGGACTTTGCTTTTTTCGCAAATGACAAAAAAATGCCGAAATGGTGGAATTTTTTAAATTTTGTAAAATTGTGTAAATGTCGGTAAATACGTGAATCGTCAAAATCCAAC
Organism: Protula sp. h YS-2021; assembly: GCA_949752745.1. Taxonomy (NCBI): domain Eukaryota; kingdom Metazoa; phylum Annelida; class Polychaeta; order Sabellida; family Serpulidae; genus Protula; species Protula sp. h YS-2021. Next base: position 14,542,782 of record OX457026.1, read on the forward strand.
TCTCCAACATCCCTTTTTGGGTAGCTTCCACCGGGGAAAATCGTTTTTTTGTGTGTGTGTGTGTATTAAAATTGTAAAAAAGTTACGTTCTGAAACAAAGTTCTTCATTTTTTGGCCTAACAGTATTGGAGGTATTTCTCGCGATATTTACACACTTAGCCAAACCATGAGAGTGCTTTCCACCCCCGAAAGTATCTTGTGCTTTTCACCTATGGCCAGCCGATTCATAGCCACAACGGCTTTTCCATGGTCTTTGCATGTGTTGTACAAGTGAACCCGATAAATATTGACAATAATCGATTCGTTTCAATAAGAGAGTTCTTTTATTCAGTTATGATGGCACCGTGTCAGGTCGGTGTGTTTGAAGTACTCTGGACTTGATGATGTGTTACAGATGCTCTCCCTGTTGCCAACAGCTAAAAATTTGTTTGAAGAGAAGTGGTTTTCATGGATACATCCGACATAGCTTATTGCACCATAGTAACGCCGTACCAATCAGCGAAACGCGCTGCGATAGCTGTCACACGATGCGAGAGTCACATGACCAGAGGGCGGCCACGGGCAGTCCCGTGACACGGGGACGGCCACGGATCAGACACGTGATGCGAGAACGGCCACAAATCAGTGAGAGAGAACGGTCATGGATCAGTCACATGACACTGGAGCGGTTACGTGACACGAGAGCGGTCACCCCTCAGTCACGTGATACGAGAGCTTTCACGCCTCAGTCACGTGATACGAGAGCTGTCACGCCTCAGTCACGTGATACGAGAGCGGCCATGGATCAGTCAACTGACATGAGATCAGCCGGAGATCAGTCACGTGGCTGGAGAGCTACCACAAATAATTCTTGTGATACGAGATTGGCCACCGATAAGTCACGTGACTTGAGAGCGGATAAGTCACGTGACATGAAACGGGCCACAAGTTTGACTCCTTATCATGAGAAAAATATAGAAATTGAAAAAAAAAATCAATCAATCAATCAATCAATCAAGCAATAAAAAAACTTTTAAAAAAAGACACCAGTGCTCTACCATGCCTGTCTTAGGTAACATGAAACATTAATCCGCCAATGCCATTTGCGGCTGAACTGCTGCAGTATGGAAATCATGCCACTGGAAAACGGAACAGCTGCAGGGAGAACAGATCAGTGGTGTGGTCTTTTTGTCATGCGGCCAGCAAACCAGAGAAATAGATCATTCCATCAGCTGGCTAACAGATGAAACTGTGTTTTGGGTCATATTGGTATGAGACAATGAGGTGTGTATGCCCGTGTGCTTGATCCGATACGTGAACCGTGAAGGCGCCAAGAATTTTGCTTTTGTGTTACAGTATATCACAGATTTTATAAAGTCCCAATTTTACGCAGAATAAAAGTCATATATTGTGTATCATTGTTTGTCTCCAGCGTAGTGAAAGCACGCCTTGGTCTGGTAAACACTTTAGTCACATTGTGTAAAATTCCTAAACTCTGGCTGGTTCAAGCTACCACAAGTATAGTGTAATAACATGGTATCCCAACAGTAAGTCCCACGACAGTACGTCCCACGACGGCGCGATCCACGATAGTACGTTCCACGACGGTACGACCCACTACAGTACGTTCCATGACGGCACGACCCACGAGAATACGTCCCACGACGGCACGACCCACGACAGTACGTCGCAAAAAAGTAAGCCCTGCGACAGTACGTCCCACGCAAGAACGTCCCACGACAGTACGTCCCACGATGGTACAACCCGCGATAGTACCTCGCACAACTACGTCGCACGACAGCACACCGGAGGACAGTACGCCCCACGAAAGTACGTAGGACAACAGTACGCCCCACGAAAGAACGTCCGACGCCAGTACGCAACATAACAGTACGTTCCAAGACAGTAAGTCGCATAATAGTACGTTCCACGACGGTAAAAGCCATTACAGTACGTCCCACAACATGAACGAGCCACGAAAGTACTTCCCACGACGACAACATAACATGACAGTACGTCCCATTACAGCACGACTCACGACAGCGCAACAGTCGTGATGTAATGGGACGTCGTACAACAGTTAATCGCACTACAGTACCTCGCACAACAGTGCCGCCCACGAGAGTACGGCGCACAACCCCGCCCCCCTACCCCACCCCGAAAAAAGATAAAAATAGCCATACCCAGAGAAATTCCCCCGTTTATAATAACAGGTTGATACAGGTTGAGGGAAGGGGGTTGTAGGGAGGGGGGAGGAGGTTAAAAGGGCTTTCGTCATTATTTGGGGGGCTGGCCATGGCTGAAACTACAAATGTCAGAAACTGCAATTTATATCGGTAATTTGATTTACCGATATAGCTATTAATATGCTGCAAATAATCTGCATCGTGATATTTAAAAAAATATAACTGAGTGGGATTAATCTTCTAAATGCGTGATATAATAAGCGCAACTGCTCCCTATTACATTCTGAACAAACCTGCTGCACAAATTTTCTTTGCTAAAAATCGGCGTGCATTTAATAAGCATAATCTAATAAATGTGCGTCATATACATCGGGTGTCCAGCTCAAATAAATGTAGACGATGACTCTACGAAATTAAATTTTAATGCGTGATATTTATTAAAATTATTTAGATAAGGAAAATCTCCGGTCTTTGCGGGCCCAAATCTTTGCATAAATTGTAGATTTCGTGTGTATGCAGGACAATTTGCGAACATGGCAAAAATATGAGGTGGGGAGGGGAGTCTTTTTATAGGTCGTTCACGTTTTATATGCATGATTAAATGCGCGCTTTAAAAAAAAAGGGGGAGGAGACGCTTCGTATTCAGATAGTTTCGTTAAAAAGGACTTTATCTATGGATGCAAATATTTTTTTAAAAAAATGAGCTCAGAATCATCGGTTTGGGACTTGACTTTGGACGATAACTAGAAAGTGGTCTCAATTGGCCAACTTTTAGTAGACCGCAAAAAAGTAACTTGTCAGAGAGGACTGCATTGACAACAGTCTTAAAAATTGAACAGAGTTCGATCCAACTTCTCGAGTATTTTGAAAATTGGCTGTCAAAAAATGTAAAAAAAAAAAATGCCTCCATCGCAGGATCGCCAAAAAGTGCAAGAGAGACCTCTACAGGGAACATACAAAATTTGAAAGCAACCTTATTAAACTTGTGGGAGAAGAAGCGTCTGAAGTAATGGTTACGTGCGCACATACAGACGATGGATGCCCCAACAGATGCAGCTTGACCAGCCCGACGAATTAAATCCACAGCGATTTACACCTGACTTTCGAACTCGTAAAAAATTGAACTGTTAATATCAGATACAACTGTTATATCTTGATATCTCTTTTTCTTATATATGGACCTCATGTAATTTTTATGTTCTTCAGTTTAACAAATTTGGCCGAATTGGCTAATTGAGTCAAAACTGGGAAACTTGGTATATCCTTGCAGTTGTTGGGGAAACAGCGATTTTCTGTGCTCATTATTGTAATATATCAGTGTTCTTTCAGAAAGGTCACGACTGTTCACAATGTCCCTGGAGATTCATGTTTAAAATTTTCGGGCAAATGTTTGTTATACTTGATTGACTGGATCATGTCTGGTTACAATGTTCTTGGAAAATGTTATTTTCCATTCAAATCATCATGATTTTGTCAAATATTCTTTATTCGGATAGTTCGTCAGTCAATTGTCAAAGATATTTTGACAAATTTGGGACAAGATATTGACAAATTGTTAATTAGGATTTGACGAATATGTGACAAGAAAATGACAAGTCAGTGACAAAGACAAATCTTTCACAAATTTACATTGTTCAGTTATGCATCGTCACATTGACAATTTTTGGGTCATCAATCAATATGACTAATTTTTGATGAATTTACGACAAATTGACAAGTTCGAATTGACGAATTGCTGACAAATTATGGACAAATTTACACCATGACGAATTATTGACAAGCGTTAAACTGATGAATTAATGACATATTTACGAACAAAGTACTGACAAATTTTTATTGTAATTCATTTAATTGGGCATCGTCAAGTTGACAAGGAAAATTAGCCAGTCTTTTGTCAGTTCGACAACTTTTTGATAAATTCTTGACAAAGGCATATTATGTTTTATATACTTGTAAAATTGACGATGCTACGAACTTTTCAAAATACTTCAAAATTGTTGGAACTTCTAAATTAACGACATGGTATGGACAACAATTTAATCTATCCCAAATTCTTTTAAGCTCTTGCAGGAGAAGAAAAATCACGTCTGTAATTGTTTCAGATTTATACGTTACAGGTACTAATTACTAATCCAAGGCTAATGTGGTTGGTGGGTATAATGCTGTAGGTTTTACACGGGACACATTTAATAAGGTTGTCCAAATTTTTACTTTGAAAGTTGCCATTGATTTATTATCCTCTCGATCCTTCAACTTGGTATGTCGTAAACTTATCAGATAAACATAGAAAACGAAACACATATTTTGTTTCAATACCCTTCGTTTTCAAAGATTGGTACATGTTGTGTATATGTGTAGCCAGTGACTTCCGGTTGTAAATAAAGACATGGCGGCAACTTGGCGTCTGTTTAGTTTCGATTAGTGTTTCAACGTAGCCACCTCACGCATACAACAAATGGCGACGAGCAAATTGTGTTGCGTCGGACCGAAGAGGTTATGAGGATCTGGTGAAGAAGAAAGACACAGAGGAAAGTACCGAAGATAACGGAAAAGTGAGTGTTTGCTGAAGTGACTTTTGAATGATGGCATCACTGATCGGACGATTGGAGCCCTTCGACGAGACTGCTGGTGACTGGGAGCTGTACAAGGAGAGGTTAGAGCAGTATTTCATTGCCAACGACGTAGCCGACGACAAAAAAGTTGCTGTAACTCTTAGTCTGATTGGCGGAAAGACCTATTCCTTGCTACATAGCCTGTGTTCACCTAACGAGCCATCAACAAAGACGTTCGAGCAAATTGGTGAGTTGCTACAAGAACATCTCAGTCCAAAGCCCAACCTGATAGCAGAAAGATACCGGTTCTACAAGCATCAGCAACAGACGGGTGAGTCGGTGACAGATTACGTGGGTGTCCTCCAGAAGCTGCGTGAGCATGGTGAGTTTGGTGAGCGTCTGGCAGAGCACCTCAGAGATCAGCTGGTTTGTGGGATAAAGAACGAAAATGTCCTGAAAAGATTGTTGTCAGAGAAGAATTTAACCTACCAGAAAGCTAAAGAGATAGCAATTGCCATGGAAATGGCCATGAAGGATGTAGCGGAAATCCAGGGAGCATCGCAAATGTTAACAAGTTGCAGAGGACCACTGGAAATCGTTGCTTCAGGTGTGGCAGGAATGGTCATGGCCCCGAGGAATGCCGTTTTACGGACGAGAAATGTCACAACTGCGATAAGAAAGGCCACATTAAGAGAAGATGCAAGAAGAAGAAATCCGGTAAGTCATCTTCCGAGAGCAAAAAGACCGGAACAGACCAGTTTAAGAAGCGAAAGCCAAAGAAGAAAGTTTTTTATGTTGATGACAATGAAGTGAACACTGATAGTGAAGATTCGAATGGCGACAGCACTTCCTGTTCAGATCTCGGCTATACGGGATATAAGAAATGGCTGGCCCGGTAAAGTTGAAGTAGATCTTTCTCCTTATCATTCACATGAATCAGAATTATCTATTTCACAAGAGTGTCTGCTCATTGGAAACAGAGTGGTTATTCCGGAAAAGTTCCAGAGAGCATTCCTGCAAGAACTCCATAGTGCCCATCCTGGTATGGTGAAAATGAAAAAATTGGCTAGATCGTACATTTGGTGGCCCAATATCGACAGAGATATCGAAACACAAGCTAAAATGTGCCCGAGCTGCTTAGAGATAAGCAAAGCTCCAACAAAAGCTACAGTGCACCCCTGGGAAGGGCCAAGTCAGCCGTGGAAAAGGATCCACATTGATTTTGCAGGACCTTTTCAAGGCCATATGTTTATCATAATAGTCGATGCACACTCCAGATGGCCAGAGGTACGGATCATCGAAAAAATCACTGCCCCGGAAACTGTCAAAGTACTTCACGAACTGTTTAGCGCCTATGGAATTTGTGATGTTATCTGTACAGACAATGGTACAACCTTCCATTCTGAAGCCTTCCAGAAATTCTTAAAACTACATGGAATTATTCACAAAACTACGATTCCTTTTAAACCCTCGCGAAACGGTTTAGCAGAGCGTATGGTTCAGAGTCTGAAATCTAGTCTCAAATCGATGAAGCACGAACCTCGTTCAATGCACGAGAAAGTAGCCAAATTTCTACTCATGTATCGATCAACTAAAAACGCAACTACTAACGAAACCCCATCCTTGTTATTCCTAGGACGTGAAATCAAAACAAGGCTGGATTTGGCAAAACCTAGTTTGCGCGACATCGTTTACCGAAATGTAAACACCAAAGACGAATTTCAGCGCCGTTCTTTTGGTGTGGGTGATGAAGTGCTTCTGAGGGACTATCGACAAAAGCACGGAAAATGGACATTTGCAGTTATCTCGCGAAAAATCGGAACGTTAATGTATGAAGTTTTGGTTGACAATTCGATTTGGAGAAGACACGTTGACCAAATCCGTTGTTCACAACACCCGCTTGAAGAAAAACATATCAAGAACGATAATACCCCTCAGCCATTAACTGTTTTACCCAAGCCCACTGAACCTAACCCGACAGTAGACCGTACAGCTATTCCGTGTAGCATAGCGCCATCTACATCTGGTGAAACCATGATTTCGAAAGAGAAACCCGCTGTTTCTAGCCGAAAAACTGTGACAGTTAGAATTTCAGAGCCTTCTGTCAATGTTTTACACCCCGTTTCACCGGCTAAAGCAAAAACTGAAATTTCAAGTGTCGGTGGTCGTGTATCGCGATCAGGTCGTTCTGTAAGATCGCCAAAGAAGTACGGTTTCGAGGACTAACTTTTAGTTAAATGTCGTACAATTAAGATATTTTGCTATATTCAATTATTATTTATTTATTCTAAGCCAATATTAACGTTTTATGTTTTTTTTAATGTTGTACAGGTGCTGATTTGATAGCTGGTTGCAGTTCAGTTAAAGTGCTGATAATGTTGCTGTAATGTTGACAATTTTTACAGTTTATCGACATTTCAGCTGCTGTAATTGTGTACGGTAAATATAAAGAGAAGAGAATTTTGGATTTATCTCTTGCATTTAATTGGTTATAATATATCTGAACTAAGTGGCAAGTTTAAGGTTATGGTTTAGATATCTCTGAAGTAGTTATTTTGCGTATGCGTTGTCCTTTATAATTACTTCGAGCTTCATTTCCATGCCTGTGAAGTGATCCTTGAAGTCACACTCATGGATCGAGTACTCATAGAATGTCGAATCGCAGTGATAGCGATAATATAGAGTAAAAAAAACAAGGGTTGAAGAAGTAAAATTCCGCAATTTTCAGCTAATTTAATTGATATATTCTGTCTAGTATACTTGTAAATTTTATATCTCTTTGTTTGATAATCAGATAAGGTGTTCAACTGAATGTTGGTAGCAAAATAGCAGTTAAAGCACAGTTAAGCAGTAATCTACACAGTAAGTCTTGTTTAAGTACACGGGTAATGTTGTGTATATGTGTAGCCAGTGACTTCCGGTTGTAAATAAAGACATGGCGGCAACTTGCGGTCTGTTTAGTTTCGATTAGTGTTTCCACGTAGCCACCTCACGCATACAACAGTACAGATACAGCGAATAACAATAACATCTGATCACTGAGGCTTGTATTTAAAATTTACATAAAGAAAATGAAAATATGGTGACTTGGAGCTAAGGCACAATAACATGCCGTGCAAGATGTCAGTTTCGTGTATTTCCTGCCAGAACAGTTCAACTAAAAATCTGATTGCTCTTTAAGTACGTCAAGGACTTACACAGATCGCATAAATTCATTGCCAAACTGATCAACAAAATCATTACAGTGCACATCAGTGTTAAAGAACATGAAGTATATCTCTGTGTGAACCTTCTGACACACAACGGAGTACTTCTAGTTAATTATTAAAATATTTTTTGACTGATAAACTGCGGTGGAGGGGCGGTTATTGTGCTCAAAGTAGCTCATTAAATGGATTTACAGTTACTCAGTTATTTACGCACAAAAACTTATGGCTTTATAACTGTTACATACTATACCGCGCCGAATAACATATCCCAAATGTTATAGATCGCCCATCTCTTCAGTATCGGGTACATCATTCTGAGCATTCCATACACTAACCCAAACACATTGTTTTCAGCAATATATACGCACATACGTGCCAACAAAGACATTTGTCATCATACGGAGTACTTTCCACCGGTCTTTCCTTCCGTTCATCACCAACAGGGCATTGTCAGGCAATGAGCATGCAGTTCAATCCACTTCGGTGAATTCGCGTCTCTAATGTGGTCAGTACTGTAGTACTGCAGTACTGCATGCCCTACAGCGTAGATGCATCGTTCCTGTATCACTGTACGCTGTTTCCTCTAGCTTTACCACGGGAATGTAGCTTCAGTAGGGAAAGGTGTACCATTTTTACACAGGTATGATCACGATTACAGATCGACACAGGTATGATCACGTGGTTGAGCATGTAAGGGGCAGGGCTTTTTCCACTGAACCACACTTTCAAATGTTGTCAACTTTGATTTTTCGCGTCATGCCTAATCTCACGCCTCGAGAATCTCTGTTGGAGTCCCTCCTGGGCTTGTTAATGGCCACGGACAAAACTGTCCAGTTGGACAGATAATATTTTTGCGAGTTTAAACGTCGGTTCTATGAGCGTTGCCTCGTGAAAAATCGCCACATCACCGACTACGGCTCTCCCTATTAGCATCAGAATCCAGAGTAGGGGAACTCGTTCATGCAGAGTAGATCTTAGTGGATTTCAATTTTCATACGTTTGCAAGTCATTCGTCGACATCTTCGCGAACCGTCTCAGTCATCGTCTTCCCGTCTACATTTCTCCATGTCCGAATTTGGCAGTGTTAGCGATAGGTATATTATTGTGCGGCTGGCTTCCAGTCGTGTTGCTTGCATTTCCATTGTCGTGACAGTTGTTGCGAACATGTGGCAGGAGACTGAAACAGCTTTTCTTTCATTTTTTGATGCGGTTACAGTGCCTCAGGGGTCTCCGAATTCCCCTGAAGCAAAGCAAGCTGCGGCAACCTCATTAGGAGTATTGCCATCTAAAACCTAATTTGTTTCACCTTAAATTTCAGTGCATTAGTTTTTTGTTTCATGAAAAACAAGGGCTCTTCTCACAGGGTACTTCAGTGTATGAAAACAGTTGGAGACTTTGCAGCGGTGTCTGTTTATATCATTCATGCGCAGTATTACAACACACTTAATGAACAACTTTACGCTCTCATGTGTTTGCATAGTAAAGGCATATCCAGTGACATATAGTCCGTTGATTTGGGGCATTTAAATTCCTCAGACCTATAGCAATCATTATAAGCTGTAAATTATCGTATGATAAGTAGTTCAAAAGTTAAATTCAGAAACAGATACACACATCATGGCCATAGGATTTCCTGGGTATTTTGTTCCAACAAACGTTTCAAGAAACGATCAAAATTAAATATTCTGATAAACTTATTCCTGTGATTGAAAGAAAGAACTTCATAAAATTACCAGATTTATTGATACGTTAAATTATAAAACTACTACATTATTCATTATCACTTTTTGAACTATTAAAAAGATGTACATTTGCATATTACTTTTAACATTTAAAAAATATGACAACACTTAAAATCCCTTTCTAACTCAAAAGGCCATAAGGAATTTTATTGCGACCTGCGATTCTCATTGCGTTCAGGTGGAACGCAATATTTTGTGGAAATCCTGCTTCATTTTTACATGACATAGAGGGATAAATTTAGTAAAATAAGTACATAATAAATCCCAAGTTATGGTTTACAATCATTTTTTGTGGATTTAAATATTTTTCTAAGCCAAAAAAAACAAAAAAACATGAAATTATTAAGATCCTCTGAAAATCTCAATGACTCTCCAGATTCACTAAGTAATTCCTTCTGTTTAAAGACTCACTGAAATTGTCTGATATTATCAAAGAAAATTCAGATATGCTCTAAATCTGCTGCAACATATACACAGACCGAAACTGGAAACTGGATACATTCACGAAGAGATACATGCGTTATCGAAATGTCCAAACTTTCTTTTCTTTGGAACGATAGCGAATACTTTTATTTGGGGAATGCTTGTCGTTGAAAAAAAGCACCTGATATTTTCGTTAAGATTTGATATTAAAATGTTTTTCTTTAAATCTGGGTTACCTTCAGACATAAAAGATTGACATTTTATTAACAACATTATATAAAATCAATGGTTGATCAGCCAGAATCTGGGTAATTTGCAAAAATTAATTGTGCATAAAACATGTATTATCGCCCACTTTTTCCTCCCGGGATTTTCTTGCGGACACCTAGACCGGCAAGCGTCGTTAATAATCGACCGGTTTCGAATACTACATGTGTCCTTCACCTTTCGACCATACCCCCCAAAAAACTTTGTGTTCCATAACTTGTCGGCTTCAGTGCCGAATGTCAACAGTTGAAAAGTGAACATAAAAATAGTGTTCTATTGTTCAATCAAAAAGAATTTAATTGTAACCTTAACAGTTATTGAAAAAGTCTATCGAGTCCCGTTTCAAGAAGGCGAGGCCTTCGTTTTTTATGCAGGCGATAATACCGTTGCACGCTATAATACCATCGTTATAAACAGATGACCTCTCAGAAATGTCGATAATACAGTACTTGTGCAATACTACAGTATTTCCAAAATGTCAGTGCTTTTAATAAACAATTTATAATATACATAACGCATTCTTTTCATCTCTTTAAATTTTCTATCCAGTTCTTTCTGTTTTATTCCATTATCTGCAACTGAAACCCCCACCTGATTTAGTTCCTACGTGTGGTAAAAATTACCCGATACCAAAGCTACTCTAGAGTGGCTTGTGGGAACAATTTAGCGGACACCTTCATGCAATGCATTGTGGGTAACTGAGGGCATAATGAGCGATATTTGCAGTTTATCGCACTGTTTTATACAATACAATTCTTTGATATTTAAGCTAAGTAATACAATTTTTTCTAAACGGTAAAAACTATTTTAAGAACTACACGGCATGTGACAAGTAGGCCAAAATGTCTGCAGTCAGCCCAGAACAAGAAAAATACCCTGTTATATTTGGTATAAAACAGTGAGAAATTATGCCTTTTGCCCCGACGCAAGCACTGGCACTTTTTGATCACGTGATGAAAACGTTAATTCTCTTTGGTGGATGTAAGGTTGTGACGTGAACTCGTCCTCAAGAATGAACATAAGGACATGTCTTGTGTTTCGAATAAAATACTCAAGAAATTTGAATTTTGGGGCAACGGGGTAAAAAATAAAAGAAATAACAGAAGAAATATAGCAAAACAGCTCATACTCAAAATATAAAGAAATTGAAACTTTAAACTATTTGTTAAAACTTTCAACAAATTTTTAAAATAGCGTACGGTTGTTAAAAACACGATTGCTCTTTGGTGCAGAGAAATTTGACATTTAGGCGAAATCTCTGTATCATTTCTTTAATTTTTACCAAGTTAGTTTGTATGCAAAGCGCAAAAATCATCTTATTCGAAACGCTCAAAGCGTGATTTGGTTTATAGGTTAGGACCGAAATATACTTTAATAATTTTTGTGTTGAATATCGTAAGCAACATAAACTTGAGAAAGTGCATCATAATGTTGAAACAACTTTAAAAGAAAAATGTAAATAAAACTGACTAGGATGATCAGCTTTTTTTTTAGACGTCGCCATCTTGTTTCTGTGAGATAGTGTGTATCGCTTTTGTGGATTGGCTCACGTGCAGAACATCAACCTACAAGCGGATTCATATTTTGACCTTTGCTGAAAAGCTTTTGCTTTTTCGGTTATGATGAAGGTACAATGAAATGAAAGAAAAAAAAAAAGATTAATATACTGAAAAAAAAAACAAAAACCAAAGTTGTCTGTTAAAAGGGCTGAATAATATGTTAAGTAGTTTCTAAAAAAAAAAAAAAAATAGTTGTCTGTTTTGAAATAAATTAGAATTTTGATGATTTTTCTCTTATCATTGCGTTATAATTTAGCCGAAAAAAAAACTTGCAGGCGAAACGACACATCCGTTGGAAAGATCCAAGAATACGAATTAGCGTATTGCTTCTGCTACATCTTTTATATCGTTGTTGTTGAATGGTTCACGTGCAGATCACTATTTTATTTCCCAAACTTGTGTATTGTTTCTCTAGCAACACAATTTATTATTTTTTTGTATGTTTTTTATTGTCTTTATACCAGGAATCTGTGTTTTGTATTGGCAGTGTTTGGTTTGACATCCTATAATTTTAAAACTTGTAACGAGCCTTCTTCAGTACTTTAACTATCTCTAAATGTTATTTTTTACATCAAGATCATAGCAAGTAATGTATTTATGTATACACCATGATTTTTTAACCTGACGGTTGCAAAGAGTTGTAATAAATCTGATTCTGATTGGTATATGCTTGTTCCGTGTAATTTTAGGCTCATTTCCACAAAATCATTAAAATGCATAATTTTATCCCAGTTACTCTCTCTCTTATTCTTAAACCTCATAGGATCCAGTTGGAGTGAAACATAAAGAAACAAATAAGAAAAATACACTAAACGTTGATTTTTTGTGCCGTGACGTATCTATAACGTGTCAAACCTTGTTGGAATGTGAAAAAAATATCTATTTTAAAGTGATTTTGATGTAGTTCTCCTTTGACTTCTATGTTTGTAGGTTTCTCTTCTTCTAAGTTTATCACCCCAAAAAAACTAGAGTCCTGTTTTTTTGCTCAAATCTCGCAGTTGAAACTGTAAATCCGCTTATCGTAAAAACTATTGAGTAACCAAATTGACATCGGTACAAGGAATAGTCCTTTTTATGAGAAAACTGGGTTATCTATAGCTCTATACACTTCCAAATTAGGCGCTTAATAACCATGAAGTGTCTTTTAGTTCCAGGTCAGCTCTTCCCTCTTTTACTCTGTACATATTTTTCATGAGAGTTACATCGCGCTCCATTGTTCAGCTCGTATTCTTACTCACCATTTTTTAGTCATGTTCAACAGTAGAATATAGAGCAAAACGGATACTGAGGATCTATTTGTCACCAAATGAATTACCTGAAGTGCCGGTTCCATTTACGAGTTTAGAATCAAACAGCTCTAGATGACTCTCACCGTCTTCCTATGACAACAAAAGCCGTAGTTCTAACAAAAGAACTTGTCATAGGCGTCCCATTTGATAATCTAAGTGCATGGCATAATTCACTCCATTTAGATTATGGCGCACAATTTCAGAAGTCAGATAACAATGTCGTACTGAGATAAAAACGCTTTTTTTCTCAGGGCTCGATTGTAGAATCCTTTATTATCGCCCACAACAACAAGTGTAAACACGAATTGCAAAAGAAGTCTCTGCTTAAGTTTGGAAGCTTTATTAAAGATGTGAAATAATGTGCCATAATTCTTTCGCAGTGTGTATTTCAAGACAAAGTGTACTAATTTGAATATACGTGGTGTTCACCGTGCACCAGAAGCCCCATTGCCTTTGGATTTGACATATTTCAGGGTTGAGATTTCGCGGTCGCCTGCTCGCCCGTGGCGACCAACTTTTGGCTCGGGCGGCCAGCTTTTTCGAGTTGGTCGCCCGAGTGGCGACTAACTTTTTTTCTGAGTATTTTCAGAAAATTTTTGCAAAAATTGCGCCGGGCGACTAACTTTTGTGCCGGGCGACAAAATTTTAAAGCTAATTTAACGAAGTCTCAACCCTGTATATGGTCATTTCAGCTAGTGGACCTTCTTGAGAAAAAAGCTTCGTTAGTAAATTTATTTAAGAATATTAGTGGCATAACTATCCTAGTTGGTGCATGTAATGTTCGCGATGAGAAAATGCACATTCTGGAGACTCTTGGAGCTCTTGGAGCAGATATAGTCTGTAAAATGTTTATATCTTACGCTATTCTTATTTCTCCATACAAGGAACGAGCACTTAGTGTGATAATTGATGTTAAGATGCCACAATAACTCGAAGCTCATTGAAATTTGACAAGCCTTTGAAATGGCGGAACTTTGAAGTTATAGTTATAAAACTTTAATCGAAGATTACTTAGGTGCTTCTCCACCTGGACTTTGCTTTTTTCGCAAATGACAAAAAAAAAAAAAAAAAAAAAAAATGCCGAAATTGGGGAATTAAAAAAAAATTGTAAAATTGTGTAAATGTCGGTAAATACTTGAATCGTCAAAACCCAACCTCTCCAACATCCCTTTTCGGGTAGCTTCCACCCGAGAAAACTCGTTTTTGTGTATTAAAGTTATGAAAAAGTTCTTCATTTTCGGCCTAACAATGTTCGTTTCAGAGTTTTTCTCTCTTTCCTTGTTTGGTAACTCGGCTGGGTCATGTCCTTGGACATGCTCGTTCTAACCGACACGGCTGTTTATGTACATCTCAGAGATAAATAAGTGTTTTGGCTCTCTTCTACTGAGTGTGCGATATTCTCTTCGAAGTACCATGTCTATAGATGCGGAAAGCGCAGTTTTCATGCTCTGCCCAAGAAGAAGAGATCGCGATGCTGGGAAAAGGGGGAGGGAGGGGTCGGACTTGGACATGCTTGTTTGATCTTACGAACCTTTTGAAACTCGATTAACTAGATGCCGATTGGTCACAATATTCCTGAACATTCTTGACAGTCTATTTAAAGTGGAAGTGCCGAACTTGCAAAGGAGCGAGGACTAAACGTATTAAAACTTGAAGCGTTTTATCCACTCCAGCTCTCGAATACGTCTGGGTATAAGCTTCTGAAGTTTTGTACATTGCAAGTTTGTACCTATATGTTCTCGCCAAAGGCTGGTGACTTTTAGCCACTGGAAGGGTGAGGTGGAGGGTGGGGGGCGGCGAATAACGTCAACACTTTCAGGACGATAGTGTAAAATCGATCTGCTGGGAGTGAATTTCGTTCGACTAGCAGCTTGGTGAGTATAAAATTTCTCTATATTTTTCATTATTAAGTATGATTTTGGGATAAGTTTTGACCACGCGATTCTCCGAAACTATTTATCCTAGGCATATGCTATCTTGCACAGTGAATATGTATATATTGGAGTTGTGCAACGTCGTATTATTTTCCACATTGGCCAAAAATTGCCTAAATGGCGACTTGTTGTGTCCGGTTGGGGTCTGCGCCTTCGAGGATGGCTTGTTAAGTGTAATTTTGGGACAAGTTTTTACACCCTATGTCAATAACAGGTCATTTAAGACTTGGGTGTACAGTTTCAGGTATTCTATGGTAACATATTTGCAGGGCTGAAAATAAAAAAAAAACACATCTAAGATTCGTATCTGGCCCGGTAGCGATATTCTGACGGGCTCGCGAAATTCTAGCTGGTGCAACCATATGTTTTCAGGAGTGGCCTAATTTACACCAATCTAATAAAATTTGAAAGCTAGTGCAGACTTCTGATGGAAAAAGACCGAAGCTGCGTAAGTGGCTTTCACCAGGATGCGTTTTTTGTGTGCAGCGGAAATTTTAGATTGTAGGTTCCTTGTTTTCGAAGCGTTTGTTCGTCCTCCCTGGGTTCGAGATAAACAATTGCAGGCGGTTTGATTTAAAATTCTAGTGGGGAGTATGTATAAAATCAAATTGTTTTTTCTTGCTCAAAATGCCCTAAAGCTGAGGCCACAAAAGCGGGAAAACGATACGTTCTATATGGCATTGCTTTTGTGACACTTGTTTGCTGAAGACTTGAAAAAAAATGCGAACACTTATATGGCTTTGAAGGTGTCGATTTTCAGAAAAGATCAGTTTAAATTACAGATAGACTACACATTTGGATGTTTGGCCACATCATAATCTCCCCCTACAAGGTCACCAAGAGCAAAATTACCGTCGCAAAAAATAGCGTTCATGCTGATATATATATATATCCGTCGTTGGGGGAGTTGTCCACATTGGTCACGTGATCGTCATGGAGGCTTTCCATATGACCCCAAATAAGTTCTCCAGCTGTAACATTGGTCTACTTCAATCAGGGTTGTATGAGGTTGGTGGGGAGGGGGGGGGGGGGGGGAGGGTTGGGCGGGGTTGTGAGTTGTGAGTAAGTGCAGAGTAAACCCCGTTATAATGAACAGTTTTGGCAAAGGAAAATGCTCGTCATATAGAGAGAAGAAATGTAAAGAAATCTAATGTTTGGCTATTACAATTTTTCGCTACTTAGATGTGCTCACTAACGCAGGTTAGACTGTTTTTTTCGTTGATCTCTGATTTTTTATGACTCTTTTGATTCATAAAGTTAGGTTTTGAAAACCAATGAACCCATTAGATTTGGTAGTGTCAATATTTTGCAATCACTAGTCCTTCACGGGTAGCCCGAGGACAAGACGATGTGCGTTTCTGGGTTATGTTTTTGATTCTCTTTGTATTTTCACTGCACTAGTCGGGATAGAGAATAGAGCAAAGGCCCTGTCACTCCATTGGATTAGAGCCCGTTGATATTCATGAGTGATTGGATTGGGGAATGATCGTTATTTGAGATCCAAGTATCGAATTTTTAATATCACTTCTTGTTTTTATGCACCATGCCCAGTGCACATAGATCCCAGCTTTGTCGTGTATTGATCACGGATTTACAGCTTTCCGGAGGCTCGTATTGTGCAAGTGAACGAAACGCCTGTTTGCAAACGCTGGTGTCTTCTCTATATAGTTATATAACATATATCAGTCAAGCTCGGAGCGATAAGTTTACGTGCATATTATTTGAGTTGTTTGAGAAGCACTTAATATGAAGTGGACGGTACGCATTAGTGAAATGAAGCAGAGTCCCCGACAGCTACGAGAGCTGATCAAGTCACAGTAACGGGACGTTAAGATGGCTTGACAGGCTTCACGAACCAGTGCATAATAGCCTTGCGGGAATTTTAACCGAAACCTTCATTTTGTGAAGCAAAAATCTTATCCAAATGAGTGAAATTTTGTTATTTCTGTGGATTGAATTTGGTTGACTTGGAATTGATTGCGACGTGTTCTGTGCCAGAACGGGGACACCGTAGTCTGTGAATTGGTGTGTGTAACATCTGGATAACTGTAAAGACAATGGTTGGTGCTGACATTTTAAACATATACCGAAGAAATGGAATACGGGCCGAGAACGGGCACTGGCGATTATGTGTGCTGAGTGGTAAGTAGTTGAGATAAAACTGAGTTGAGTTCTTATGTGTCTTGGTGTGGACCTTCTGTTTCGTACCGATAATCGGCATGTTGGGAGGGTCGCTACCAGATTGTAGGCACCGGGGGGGGGGGGGGGGTGGGGGGGGGGGGATTGAGCGTACCCTCTGCATCCCGTCGTCTTCTCTTGTAGGGAGATAGATACCGTATCTATTATAGGGGTAGAGGAACCGTATCCTTTCTCTTGTAGGGATAGAGGAACCGTACCCGTTCTTTTGCAGGGGTAGAGGAACCGTACCCGTTCTTCTGCATATTGCAAAGAACCACTGGGGCGTACATAATGGATAGTCCCATACTCTTTCCCCTGCGCAGTGGGTGGGTTCATCCCCTTTCATTCGGGAACTGAGAGAATTTTG
Source organism: Protula sp. h YS-2021 (assembly GCA_949752745.1). NCBI lineage: Eukaryota > Metazoa > Annelida > Polychaeta > Sabellida > Serpulidae > Protula > Protula sp. h YS-2021. Next base: position 14,560,467 of record OX457026.1, read on the forward strand.
GAAACTTTCCCGTGAAAGGAAAGAGTACGGCGCTGGATATCGGGAGAACGTTCCTGGTCAACTGGTCGATAGGCCAGGTGGACGACAGGTCAAATGGCCGACAGGTCAGGTAGTCGACAGGACAGGTGGTCGACAGGTTAGGTGATCGACAGGTCAGTTGGTCGACAGGTCAGGGAAGAGTACAGTGCTGAATATCGGGAAAGATATTCTTGAAGGGTTAAACTTTTCAGAGCATCAAGTGGCAGATCATCTGTGTTAAAAATATGTGCTAAAACAGGGCTGATTCTAGATTCTAATTTAGCGCCGTGCGCCAGCAGCGCCGTCTGGAAAAGTCGTGCGCCATGATGGTGCAACATTTTCGTTTTCCGTACAGAAAATCGATGCACCATGGCGCACATGACGCACGCACATGACGCACGCACATGACGCACGCACATGACGCACATGACGCACGTCAGAATTATCCCAACGAAAGCTTCACGGCGCTGCTTTAGGATTTTCTGGTGATTCTCATTCCACTGATCCGTTTCCTGTGTTCATGGTGAAACCAGATTTTGCAATGAAATACACGGCGTACTTGTGGAAGTACTGAATAAAAATGGCCGATGTTTCGTCCTTGTATTTATTGGGCAGGCAGATTTGTTTTGTCAATAAGACTCTTGTCGATAAAAGACTTCTAATGTGTTTTCCACTTTCCGATAGAATGCCAAATATTGAACTTCAAATCGGTCTTTAGGCGCTGAATTAACGCACATGCTGCACCAAAATGAAGCAGTAATTGCAGTGTCTGCGGGGCCTTTCATGTGTGTGTCAGTCCGGTCGCACATATAACTGGTTCCAAACCAAACGAACGGGAACCCTCCCCACCCCCCCCCCCCCCCCTCCCGCGGGAAAAAAAGGTTACACCCCCGATCTCCTATATCTGCTTCTGGTTTTTAAGTACAAAATATTTTAGCTGCAGCTGAGATGCGTTATTAAATGTGACGCGTTATATGTCATTATGGCCATTGACGCGTTACATGCCATTATGGCCATTGACGCGTTACATGTCATTATGGCCATTGACGCGTTACATGCCATTATGGCCATTGACGCGTTACATGTCATTATGGCCATTGACGAGTTACATGTCATCGCCGTTAACACGTCACATGCCGTCGCCGTTAGCGCGTCACATAGTCATTTTCTTCAATATTTGACCGCTACAGGATATGGCTATCATTGGACCGTTACAGGTCTTTATCGTCGGTGAACTGTTTACACGCCATTGTCACACGTGAGCTGGAAACTCTCCGTGCATTGTTTCTTTTAAAAGTTGAGGCGTTGTGTGTGAAAAATAGAGAAATATTTGTTTTCTACAGTATTTCCGTGTAGGCCTTATTCCAGGGTTGAGATTTCGCGGTCGCCCGGTCGCCCGTGGCGACCAACTTTTGGCTCGGGCGACCAACTTTTTCGAGTTGGTTGCCCGAGTGGCGACTAACTTTTTTCTGAGTATTTCAGGTAAATACTGTTGATTATTTTAAACACCATTTTGTTATTGTTTTTTTTTTCATGTCAGGCGGGCTTGACAGATTTTGCAAAAATTGCGCCGGGCGACCAAAAAAAGAAGTCTCAACCCTGTATTCCCGTGTCATTCGGGGCACGACATTAATAATATTAAAGGTCTTTACTTTGCTGATTTTAGATACATTTGTGGTTTAGGATTATCGCTGGAGCAATAGACGTATTTCTTGTGGTCACAATTTGCATGAGTTAGTCATGTAATTTGTTTTTGTTTCACGATATGCTCTCTGTTTTATGTGCTAATCCGATGGCAAAACAAAACCCGAAATAATCGTGATTTGGTGAGATTACTTGGGGGGATTTACTCTAATTTCTCCCTTACCCAGAGACATGAATATGCCAGTAAATAATTCGTCTAACAATTATTGACACATTTTCATTTTTAATCAAAGCAAAGCCGAAGCTGAATTCCCCTTAAATCCAGAGCTGTGGAGCTTGACTCTTGCAAAGTTTTCAGACTGTTGGACACTTTTATTAACGACTGCAGAATGTTGCTTCTTTTGATATTGAATAATACAGAAACTTTTCGGTTGAATCGAGTAACTTGTTGCTCATAAAATGACGTCACAATCCATAAAAACATAGTCACAATAACTTTAGGTACAGAAAAGGCCCCAAAGCGCCGTCATTGTTGCACTTGGTTATGTTTTCTTAATGTTTTCTTTATGTTTTCTTAATGTTTTAACTCACTTAAACTTGTTCTTCTGTTTTGAGTTTTCATTGAGTAGCTCATTTAGTTCTCGTGCAGAATGGATCAGCCGTAAAAACCTATAGAAACGTCATTCATACTAAGCATGTCTGTTTGAGATGTGTGAACGAAAACAAACAATGCATGATCTTCCTGTTCGGTAGTAAAAAAAAAAAAGGAAACAGCTGGTTGAATACCAAGCGTAGTGTGTATATTTTTTTGGGGTCAGTGAGTTTATCAGTCTAGTTGTGTTCCATTTTTTTTATCACAAAAGGAAGTTTTCTTATTTGCGAACTCAGGTTAAAAACAAAAGATATATAGTCACAGCCTTGTAGTTTATTTAAGCCTTGATGTTTGTTTGCTGCTGTCAGTAGCAATGTAATGCAATACGAATTGCCAACTGTTGCTTCTACGGACTCAACAGGCGATGCAGCACAAACAATGAAGCGATTTTACGTGAAAAACTTCTTCTTGTAAATAGCATTGTTTTCTAGAGCAAATTTGTGAAAAGTCAAGTAGGTCACATGATCTTGTTTCTTTAAGCGTTCGGCACAGATTATCTATTTTGGATGTTCAAGCGCTGTGTGTAAGTATAAAAGCCGTGTACTTGTAGTACTTATGATACTCGAGGATAAGTATGTTTTCAATACTTTTGGCTGCTGTGATACTTCCACTGAGGGTACTTCTAGTACCTTCTGACAGAACCTACAGAGATACTGGAGCAGAAAGACTGTATATATACATAGATATTTCATAGTTAACCCTTGGATATTATTTCACAATGAGTACAACAGCTGTATCACAGAGGTTTCGTTTCGTAATGAGAAAATGCCAGTGACAACTGCATTATTAAAACTCTCAAGAAGAATGACCTAGCCAATCGGACACCTAACATTGTTCGAATTTACGCGCGTTTCGGATATATCTCTGTTTTGGCAAAGGTTGGATGTGGATGTGTGAGCTTGAGTGTTTCTGGGCGGTCACTGATGACAAACTGCATTGTGCGGCGTTGGTTGTCATCACTTATTCGTGAATCTCTCATGTGTCAAGCATTAATTTCCTCGCCGATCATTTCCCATTCAATGATTAATATTTGAAAACTAGCAGGGTTCGAAATTCATTTAAAAACAAAAATGCGGGTGGCAGGGTTGGCAGTTCTCTTCTAAGGTGAAAAAAAAAACAATTGGAAAAAAACCTGGGTTAAACTGTCCGGAAGAAATACTTTCTTCCATTTCAAAAGTTTATAAAACTGGCCACTGGAAAAACTGGTTCAGACTATCTGGACGAAACTCTGGGACTATTTTGGACGCCTTTTTGTGTATTTAAAGTCATCCAAAGTTTCAGTATGAAGTGAGTACACAATATGAAGTTTAATTAGTAAGTCAACACGTGTGGTTTTGCAGTAGGGCAGGGCATGTGGTCAGTTTAACGGTTCTTTGCATTGTACTGTGCCCTGCCCGATTTCTTCCACGTTTTTTCGGGTTTCTTCCGCTGGCCGGAAGAAATACTTTTTGCATTGGAAGAAACCCAACCCTGTCGGAAGGGCTTTTCAAAAAGCCGTAGAATCAAACTTTTACTGTGATACCCTTCTCCGAACCATCTCGTTCGAATCTCAAATCTTGCTGGAGCCCTTCCCATATGAAAAAAATTAATCCACGGGGGCTTGCATTTCCCAGATTTTAGGAAGGTGTCCAGAGGAAGACTGGCCACTCATGACGTTACTGAATCTCGTGCACTGCCGTAGCTGGTTTTTTTTCTCTCGGATATCTTCTTTTTATCTTGTTGCATGTTTTTAGGCTTGTGAAGAAGCACTCTGTCACCCGTGGAGGACACTTGACGCACTTAGTGCGCCGAAATACGAGAATGTCGAGCACTAGTCTCGAGCAACTATTTTTTGTTTATTTCTTTCTTTTTTTGGCTCTTTTTTAAATGTATTCGATGTAATTTGAATAACCAAGCGACACAGGGCCAGTGATTTATGGAGATAACTTTCACCAGAATTGTTTGCTTCTTTTTGTATGAGATATAAGCAATTGCACTTGTTTAAAAATAGATTTGTATATTTTGAGATTGCTATAAATGCTCTTGTTTATGCTGCTTATACTCAGTAATTGATTCTTGTGTGTAGATAAATTTCGTTTTTGACCCAGACGCCCATAAGGTGAACGGCCATTTTGTATGAAGTGGTAGTATTGCCGAGTGAAATGCACGGATTTCATGCGATCACTTCTCCCAGTTATTAAAACGGGAGATGCAAGCAATATAAGTTTACAGATACAGATTCGTATGAAGCGAAAATGTGTAAATTCGTAACTTTATGGTTGACTTTTGTGAAGAAGACCCCTTAAAAAAAAAAAAAAAAAAAAAAAAAAGAACAGTTGCATAGATTTGCCAAGCATTTTTCCCTCAAGTTGGTTGTAGATGTGTAGCTGCATTCCCAAGCCGCCAGCGTGTTGTCTCAGACGCACTAGCACCCGTTAACACAATAGCTTGCAGCTCTCTCTTATCTTAAACTTTCTTCATCAATTTTCCCAACTTGCATGTTGTTTATTTGGAGCTTTCGGGTGAATTCTTGAAAATGCAGTTTATAGCGATGTAATCGGGGAAGTAACAAAACTAAAATGAAGAAAAGTACACGGATTGAATGGTTCGTTTCTTGGTATAGTTCTGACCCGAAGTGTTTCGAAAAAGTGCGCTGAATATCACAAACATAGCAAGAACTCTTGATACTGAAACCTTCCAGCCCGAGCTTGAAATTGCTGAGAAGTGTTTTGTTAAATAAAGGTGAATTTAATAATGAATCTTCCAAGTGCAAAGTGAATTATGTTACATAATGTTCAGGGGTTTCTCTCGAGTAAGCAGAAATGTCCACTCATGAATGAATTACTACATACCAAAGATACGAAGTTAAATTGTGATACTTTAGAGGTATGAAAAACGTGAAGTGTAAGTTGGCCTAAAACGATGATCGAAACACGTGTTGCCCATATATTCAAAGGGCCATTGATTTATGTTAAAAATAAACCAAACACAGTCTTCTTTATGACGAGTAGACCGGTATCGTTTGCATGTTAGCCAAACATTGTCCCTTAAGAATCGCAAGAAACTTAATTAAGCCAATTTAAAGACTCTTGAAACTGGTACTTAAACTGGTACGGATTCGTGGACGTTATAGAAAGTTCTCTACATTTTTTTTTTGCTCGGGAATCTTGTTTCTACACGAAGTTCCTCAGTCGAAAAACAGACAAGGACCATTCACTTAATTATTACGTGTTACTCAACTTTTGATGACGTCATTGCAGAATGGCGGACTGGGAGAGCTTGAGCAGCAGTCCGCAGCAGAATGGCGATGTGATGTCACTGTTCACCACGAAGACCGCCTCGCCACTCTACAGAATGAACGGCCACGTCTCCGAGCTTCAGTTTGCGTCGCCCGTGAAGGCGGCGAGTGGGGACCAGCAGGGCAGCGCCTTCTGCCAGGCTGACAATGTGGAGCAGTGCGTGTCCAACATTAACCAGGTGCGCGGTGTGTGCGGTTGTGTGTGTCTGTGGCTGGGAAAGGGGAGGGGTTAGGGGAACGGTACAGTATGTGTGGTTGTGTGGGTCTGTGGCTGGGGGGGGCGGGGGGCGGGGGGTCGTTGGTTAGGGGAGCGCCGTCTTCCAAGCTCACAACGCGTAGCAGTGCGCCTCCAGCATTAAGCAAGTACACCGTGTGTGTGTGGTTGGGGAATGGGGATGGGGGGGGGGGGGGGGGCGGGGGAGGGTGGTGGGTTGGCTTAGGTTAGCACTTTCTGTCGAGCTCACAACGTTGAACGGTGCGTGTCCAATATTAACCAGGTACACGGTGTGTGAAGTTGGGGAGTGGCTTTGGCGGGCGGGGTGGGGGGGGGGGGGGGGGGTTAAGGTAGCGCCTTTTGCCAGGCGCACAACGTTGAGCGGTGCGTTTCCAACATTAACCAGTTTTGGGCGGGCGGGGTGGGGGGGGGGGCAAGCAGGGAGTAGTCTTCTGCCGTTAATGTCGAGCAACGATCTTTATAAAGTACAAGGCTAAATTTTATCTTTCATACACAGACACACAGCGTTTTGTTGAAATGTGGTCAGGTTACGGAAACAAAATAACAGGACGCAGCTAAAGTAACATGATGTTCTAAAAAGCACGCCACAATAGAGCCTTGAAAGGCATTGGAAAGTATCGAACAGAACGGAGTGAAGTAGTTTGTATTTCCTTCAACATAATCGACGCACAAGGACGTTTCGTGTGCGGCTTGAACGATTCTTAGGGCTTCATACCAGTCGAAAGATGGAACATTCTCTTCATCTTTGCCGAAAAATATTCCGCGCAATCACCAGAAGACATCTATAAGCTATGAAGGCACATTTTCTTATTTTTTTTTAATCCATTCTCGAGTGCGCAGAATTTGTGACGTCACCCATTTACTGTTACATTAGCATATGCTCCTCCCTCGACCCCTCCCCCTCCTTCCCGGGGCGTATGAACTTGGTCAACGAACTGCTATTCCCTGTGGATAACAATTTGGTGGCTTTGTTGTAGGAGGTCACGACGCTGGGCATGAGCTCGCTGTATGCGGACGGAAGCCGCACGTTTGACATCGTGAGACTCGTGAACTGTACGTACGACCTGCTGCAGAAACACCGGCAGAGCAGCAGAATACGGGAGGAGTTAGAAAACAGGTATGCGTCGTGCTGACCGTTTGCTAGGTGTACGGGGGGAGGGGGGAATGGGAGGTGGGGGGGGGGGGGGCTTGTACATAAACCGTCAGAGCAGCAGGATGCGGGAGGAGTTAGAAAACAGGTATGCGTGGTGCTGACCATTTGCTGGGTGTATGGTGGGAGGGGGGGGGGGGGGGGGCTCGCACATACACCACAGAGCAACAGGATCCGGGAGGAGTTAGAAAACAGGTATGCGTGGTGCTGACCATTTGCTGGGTGTACGGGGGTGAGGTGAAGGGAAAGGGAATCAGGGTAGAGTGGGGAGGGGGAGGCCTCCAGAGCAGCAGGGTACGGGCAGCAGGATACTTGAGAACAGGCATGTATGGTGCGTATGGTGCTGGTCAGTTGCAAAAACATTTGCAGAAACATAGCGTGAAGGGTGTGGTG
>OX457026.1:14568035-14636045 GCA_949752745.1 Protula sp. h YS-2021
GCTCACCCCTCGACACCCAGCTACTCACGCAGATCCGAAGTAAACTATCCCCGCAGGGAACATGTCCCCAACCTCCCCTCCACCCGCCCCCTGGAATGTTCTGAAATAAGGCGCTAAAGCGTCATCTGAGAATTTTTTGGAAAATTAAGATTGTTAATTTTGTTTAAACAGGTGTTATCGCAACAGATGTCATTCCCTTGAGTCTTGCGTAATATTTACTCCCCGTGCTCTGTCTCAGACTTAGGGGCGGCAGTTGTGTCACTTTTATATTTGCTTTTGAGATACGCTATCAAAATTACTCCGGTATTCTAGACTCCAGTCTTCCTTACCCCTCCTCTACACACACATACCTCAAACCTTATTGGCCAATTACAGAACAGCGCCGGCCTCCCCCACTTTCTGCTCAGAGCAATTAATTCAGAACTTTGCTAGCTGCGCTTGCGTTAACACAAAAAATATTGCTCTCAAATTTCAAAATTTTATCCCCCCCCCACCCTACCCCATTGCTGTTCGCGTATCTAAATAAACTATATGCTCGCTGTTTCTAAATAATTATAGATGTATACCTGTGTACATGTAGTTGTGTGTAGACATATCAAACTATTGTAATGTAAATCGTTTTTACTGAGTACGATTTTATTTCAAATAAAATCAATTTATCCCAACCCGTTGTTTGTATTTGTAAGGTTCTAAAAGCTAGAGACGCTACAAGGACTGCATGGGCACTAGTGGTGGTATTCGAATACCAAAACAGGGTTCGAATATTCGGGAGCAATATTCGAATATTATTCGAATATTTTTCGAAATCGTGGGCATTTTTGCATTAACATCCACATTATTACTTCTACCCCAAAAATTTGTCAGTGATGTGTGGTTGTGTATTATTGTGTAATATGAGGCTGTATTATCATAAATTATTCAGAAAACAAACGTGCAGTGAACATCAATCTTTTATTTCGTTTTAAGAGATCTTAAAATACCTATTTCAAGTATGTTCAAGCAAAATCAAAGTTTTGAATAACGTCAACAGAAACAAGAGCACCGGAACACTGAAAATCCCCTCGCCCTACGTAAAATATGGTAAATTTCGACCTGAATTTTTACTAAATAAATGAAAAGTCGGACATACTGAATACGAGGTGCACAACTACAACATATGAGGGGGTTTGGACAACTCGGCCCATTACCAACTAGGCCCACTACCAACTCGGACCAGTTTTGGACAGCTCAGCCCAAACGTTTTTGGACGACTCGGCCCACTTTTAGCGACTCGGCAAATTGTGAAAGACGACTCGGCCCATTTTTTTGCCACTTTACTATTTACTATTTGGGTTTTCTTGCTGATTTTGATTAAAACTAGCACTAGAATGTCACAAACATCAAATATTACAATGCCCATTTAACACACCATTTTACGGTTTATGATGGGGATACAAATATCACTCACCATGCATTTCCTGTGTTATGGTGATAATGGGTCATTTTACACACCAAAACTGCATTTCAACACTCTTTAAACTTGGTTCTTAAAAATTGTAAAAAAATGCAATTAAAATAATGTTGTTCACGTGCACTGGTACAGATTACAATTAATTCCCATCACTCTCAACCAAAATAATCGAATTTTATGAGCGATTTGCAATTGATTTTACTCACGAGTGTTATATTGCAAGTTGTCCAAAGACCCACATGAGGAGTAACTCTATGCAGGATTTAAAATGTGTGTGCTTACCCGTTCGTCGGACTTGTGCATACAAGACTTAGATCATATAGCCTTTATAGCCGAAAAATATGCCAAGTTTCGACCTCAAATTTGGCTAAATAAATGAAAAGTCGGACAAACTGAATACGAGGTGTACAACTACAATACATGAGGAGTAAATCTGTATAGGATTTGAAATGTGTGTGCTTACCCGTTCGGAGGAGTTGTGCATACAAGACCACTACCCAAAAGCCTGACGGACGGACGGGGCTAACCAAATCCTATATCCCATTCGCCAACAAAGTTGGGCGAGTAGGATAATAAGGTGTATCACTATATCTATGTAATGCCGAGAAACAAAACCAAGCCCTGTCTAGTTTCTGTGCAACTGAAACTCTACGAATTCTCATTAAGGAAACTATGGATATTGATATTTTCCGGTCTCAGCTGAGACCTTTTCTTTGTAACGATGTTGCCTGCAAGGCTAAAAATTCTCTCTTCTTATGAAAAATAATTTAAAAATTATACAAAATCCAAAATATTCGAATATCAAAAAATAGGGTTCGAACCCCACTCAAACGAACGAATATTCGAATATTCGAATAATGGTCCCACCACTAATGGGCACGCTATATTTTTAAAACCAATGGTTTAAATTAAGTTGTATCAAGTATTGTGTTTCTTTGTCTTTTGATAAGCTGTGGACTGGCTACGTTTAGGAAGGGTGGTCTCTGTTGACCAAAGTCAGAATAGATTATGAAAAGAATGTTGAAAAAAACCATAGCAACCGTGAAAACTGAGTGGCCTACGAAGTGGTGACGTATACTTCTCATTGCAGACAAATGACAAAGAGAGGACAGAGGAGTCTGACAACGAGGACACCGCTTCTGACGTCCTCTCTGAAGGTGCGACCACATCAGTGTTATAATGACGTAGATTCGGGCTTACCAGTCCCTTTACTGGAGCATTCTTTATTGAAAATGGTGCTCTCTTGGGTTCATTTGTTGGTTTTGTGATATATACCGTATTTCTTAGGATATTATAATGTGTGAATTTTGGAAAATATTTAGTGTTTTTTTTTTTTTTGGTCATAAATGTTTGTTTTGAACGACATCTGATGCATGAAGTTACGTGTTTAGTTACAACTGATTTTATAATTTTGACTTACATGCGTTTATCAGTTGTGACAGTTATCATTTTTTATACATGTAAGTTATTTTTTTTTTCTAATTCTATTTTTCATTCTTGAAGGCTAAGGGCGTTCAGTGGTAACAATTCCTTAGTCTTGCTATGTGACTGCACATATAGAAAAAAGAAAGATGAAATATGGACTTCGGAGCTATTTTTGGACAAATTTTTTTCGGATAAAATTGAAACCAAGGAGTTTCAGAAATATAGTTTCTGTTGCAAAGGAGCAGTAAATTGTTTAATTTCAATTAACGCTTGTTTTCATTTGAGCTCTTGAATCCACCCGTGGCCAAAGTCACAAAATCGTACTTCAGTGTTTTACATTGAATGTTTTTAGCCTGAAAATATACACATTTCTGTCTGTCAAGACTGTGTATCATTTAACGCATAACAGTGTTCTCTTTACAAAGATTTGTGTGTGTGTGTGTGTTTTTTGCGCATTTTACCACATAAGCGCATTGCTTTGTAGCTCATTATGAGATGCCTTTCGATGTTGTCCGAGACGACATACAGAAAAGCGTGAAGGAAACAGTGAAACAAATTCAGAAACGCTTCGCGGAGAGAGGAGAGCACAAAGGTTTTATTTTCACATCTTTTTTCAGCTTTAATTTGTTTAATGTCGTTGAGTTTTGAAATCAGTTCAAATTGGCTACTTCTATGTATGTTTGTGATAAAACGTGAAGTTGCCGGCGTTCTGCATGTTACAAGCATGTCTTTACGTTCCTTTTCGTCTTGCGTATACTTAAAAGCAAATCTTTACGGCCTGGTTTAGCACAGAAGGTGCGGTTTTATTTCATGCCGATATTTTTGTTTTTCACGCCCATTGCTTGTGAGAAGAGACAACACCTGGTTTGAAGTTATGGCTGGGATTAGCTTTTCAATCCTGAGTTAAGCGTTAGGGGTCTCGGTATTACCTCTGTTCAGTAACACTTTGTTGAAGTGAAAACTAGCCACCTCGGACTGGTTTGTTGTTATGCTTGGGTGATTGTTACCATGGATACAAAGGTTATTGTAAGATATGATGCATTGTAACAGCAATAGCAAATATTCTCGGGGATGAGGTCTAATGATTCGCAAGTAACGTTTTGGAATTGGAAAATTAGTATGAATGCTGTGTTTTTGAGACTAGAAGGAATCACGAGTGTTGTGTTTGGGAACGGGAAGTAATCATGCGTGTTGTGTTTGGGAACGGGAAGTAATCATGCGTGTTGTGTTTGGGAACGGGAAATAATCATGCGTGTTACGTATGAGAACGGGAAGTAATCGTGAGTGTTGTGTTTGAGAACGGAAAATAATCATGCGTGTTGTGTTTGGGAACGGGAAATAATCATGCGTGTTGCGTATGAGAACGGGAAGTAATCATGCGTGTTGTGTTTGGGAACGGGAAGTAATCATGCGTGTTGTGTTTGGGAACGGGAAATAATCATGCGTGTTGTGTTTGGGAACGGGAAATAATCATGCGTGTTGCGTATGAGAACGGCAAATAATCATGAGTGTTGTGTTTGGGAACTGGAAAGACTGCTATTTCTCACACGGTAAAAGAGTTGCAGTAACGCGAGATACCACGTCACTTCCTCTAACATTCATATTAAAAAATGCATCACTTTTGTGTAAAACATGAACTAGTTGTTGATTTCTTTCCCGTCGTAACCCGAAATTTTCACTCTATATTTGTTTGACAGAATCAGCGTTTAGCGAATCTAGCGATAGTTTATCTAAGACAGAAAGCCCGCTGGGGGCCACAGCAAGTGTAGATAACAGCCATATAGTCGTCAACCATACGGCAGCGCCCCAGCCAAAGCTTCCAGCCTCGCCCCATGCTAAGCTTACAAGGGAAGAGACACAACATGAAGAAATCGAGAAACTGAAGAAGCAAATCGTTCGATATAAGGATATTGTTGAACAACAAGAGACGCTTATACAGGTATGGAAGGAGGGAGGGGGCGGGGGGAGGAGGGGGGAGGGGGTGGTTGGAGAAGAAGGGGAGTGGCTTACCATGATTGACAAATAGTTCGTCCCCACTGTAACGCTATGCTGAAATAAAATGTTTGGTGACATGCAGTTTAAAAATATTCTCTAACAGAAATAAAAAATGGAACAATAGTCTCCAAACTGAACTTAACACACACAATCAAGACATAGCCTATTAATCTTTCAAACTGTACTGTGCAAGAAGTGTTGTCGATTTCACCGTTAATGTTTGGGGCTTATAAATGTAAAGGAGAAGTCCCATTGTTTGCAGTCTCAGCTGGAGATGAGCAACAGCAAGGCGGAGCTTGCGGACACGTCAATCATGCAGCACTCGGCCATGTGGGAGGAGCGACAGGAGCTCGAGGTCAGGGAGAGGCTGTTCCAGGAGAAGCAGGCCAACTTTGAGGAGGAGCGGAAACACGTGACCGAGGCGGCCATTCAGCTGGCTAGAGAGGTCTCAATCGTTATTTGTTCTTCGTTACGTTTCGTGACTTCTCATGTTGTCTCAGTATAAGGCGTGGAATAAGATTAAGCAGGTTTCTTGTTTTCAGGTGTATGTGGTTGTGAGTGTATGATTGCTTTCTACAATATGTGGTTTAAAAGTGTTTATTTTTTGTTTGTTTGTTGGTTTTTTTATGGGGGAGGAGGGGATTGGTAGGTGGTTTTGGATTAACTGAATGAGCACAGAACAAAACGCTAAAGTATGTGGTTAAGAATGTTTTATTGTGTATTTCGGAGGAGGGCTGGTGGAGGGGGCTGGGGGGAGGGGGAAAGGAGGGGGCGAATGTGCTCTTTGAGATATGCAGTATAAGCACGAGGAGTTTTACTAGAATGGTCATCACTGTTGTATTTCCGTCTTAAACTATACATATTTCAGAGATACTCTCAAAACTTGATTTGTTTGGAATCAACAAGCTTTCAGAGTTTTAGTTGACGTAATTTGACACCTGTATGGAGTGAACAGATATATTAGTGATTTGCGCATAGTATCACCATACGTCAGTCGTCTTCGACGGTGTGGGGTGAACTTGGGATAAATTTCGTTAAAAAATTATCATTGTGGATTGAATGCTGAGTGAGGCTGCCCCGCTCACTCAGCCGTGAATACTTTTAAACTTCTATAGAAAGAACTGTGTATTGTTAATTATAGCGAAAAGAGGTTGAAGAAAAAAGAGCTGAGCTGTTGACGCAGGAGTTTTTCAACTTAACTCCTTTTCGCGAGGCGTCGAAGCCAAGTGAAAAGCCCTCTACGATCCAGGCGGCTGCTCCTCTCGCCCAGCCTTCTTTTGATCACGTGACACCAACCATTCAGGCCGATGGTGGCAGCCCTGAAGCAGCTTCCGAAAAGCACAGTGCCCGTGGCGGCACCTCGCCCGAAAGTGAGGCTGTTTCCGGTCATGACGCAATTTCCGGCAAAGCGCTGACGCCCGTTTCCGGTTCGTCTGACAGCAATGACGGCGGTGACGCAGCAAGCAACAAAGAGCAGCAACAAAAGAAAGCGCGCTCAAGGCGTAAGTTTTACCAGTAGTGTTATAATGGTGATAGTGATTAATTCTTCGGGGGAAAAACTAGGTTTGCTAACCTGAAGACTTGCAATAATCCATAAATCTGCTTTATGAGTATCAGTTTGGATTATTGTGCAGCTAGACTGATATGTAATGAACACCTTGGCGGCTTGTCCACGGGCCTGGCTAGCTTAACCATAAAGCTTTTCTGCCGGACTAGTTAGCTTAGGGTCGAGGTTACTTACCTACAGTCATTATATGTCTCTAAGGGAGACATATATAGCATTTGGTGTGTCCGTCCGTCCTGCCGTCTGTCCGTCTGTCCGCAGTGAGTTCTTATTAAATTAATGAGTCGATTTTTTTCAAAACATACATACATATTGGGGTACATGTCTAGATGATGCCCGTTGTATTTTTTTTTTCGTTTCCTCAAAAATTCTATTTTTGGCAAATTTTTGAACATAGGGGGGGGGGGGGCGTTTCGTGCATTTTTTTCACTTTGGCAGGCTATATCTCCAAAACGGTTTGTTGGATTACGCTGAAACGTGGCAAGAACAACACACATATAGTGCAAATATTTACTGTGAAGTTTTACTTCATTTCCGCTGAAAATGTATTTTTGGCGAATTTTAAAATTTTTGATTTTGAACTTTTTTTGGCCATATTGTTGCGATATCTCCCTACAGTTTGTTGGCTTAGGCTGAAACTTGGCAAGAAGAACTCACAAAACGTGTAAATGTTTACTGCGAAGTTTTTTTTTCAGTTCCGTTGAAAGTGTATTTTTGGCGAATTTTTCAATTTTTAATTTTTGACTTTTTTGACCATATTGTTGTAATATCTCCGAAACAGTTTGTTGGATTAGGCTGAAACGTGGCAAGAATAACTCACATATAGTGGAAATATTTACTGCGAAGTTTCTTTTGATTTCCGTTGAAAATGTATTTTTGGCGATATTTTTCAATTTTTGATTTTAAACTTTTTTGGCCATAATTGTTGCAATGTCTCCGAAACAGTTTGTTGGATTAGGCTGAAACATGGTAAGAAGAACCCATATGTAGTGGAAATGTTTACTGCGAAGTTTTTCCACGTGACTGATGGGGGCGGGGGAGACATATCCGTTTTTGTTTTAACAAAAACACTGGCCAATCTAGTTCACAGCTTATCTACAGGGGTTGCAGTGGCTTATCTGTAAACCGGGCGTGCTTATCTCCTGGGTAGCTTGTTTACAAGTCAGGTTGGCCTAACTTCAGGCCTCTGTTGCTTATGTTGAGGCAGAGGAGCTTACCCACATCGGCAGAAAAGTCTGGGACCGTGTGGTTATTTGATGACCTTCGTCTGCTCTCCCTCCCCCTTGGCTCCCGCACGCGGTCTAGATGCATGACGTTTCATGTATTATGTTTTCTAACAATGTTCTATATTTTTAGTTACGGTGTGCCTGTGCATGTTTTTTTTTTTTAGGTTTTTGTTATTTCAGTACCTGTATGTTCGTGTTTTGTTCCTAGGAAAGGTTTCAGGGGTTTGTTTTATTTTTCAAACTGGGGACACCCGGAATTGTTTAGTAATCGATACCACGCTGTGTGTGTATGGGATGACATAATATCCATAGGATTTCATCTTCAGGCATTTGTTTCTGTTAACAAAGCTCAGTGTCGTAAAAAAATCTTTCTTTTAAAAGAAGCTTTTACTTGTGACCTTGTTCTATAACGTACAAGAATACGGTCTTTGAGCTTATTAAGGTGCTAATTCAAGCCGTGATTAAATTAAATTAAATCAATTAAGTAAATTGCTACAAATGTATCGTTCGTATTTTATATGTAAGCCGTATTATTTAACATAAGAATTCTGAAGCAAATAAGAAACCATACATTTTCTGGTAGGCTATTTCGGAATAAATCGAATGTCACAGAAATCGATTTTTTTTCAATTTTTCGTCATTTGATGTTGCAGACTCCATAAATAACTGATGTTCTTGCGTTATAAATTGAAAAAATTAAAAAAAAAAAAAAGAAAATATAAAAAAATTTTAAAAAATTTGAAATTTCAGTTGGTTATTCAATACTGAACTACCCACATTTTAATAAATAGCCTAACGTAAATTCAATTTTTCTATATTTTTCTTTTCCTTTCGCCAAAAAGATACGAATTTACATTGTTCACCATATTTTTTCCCTTTCCGGAATAGCCTACCAAAAAATATCTGGTTTCTTATTTGCTTCAGAATTCGTATTTTAAATAATATGATGTTATATGAGAAACAGCACAGAAAAGTAACGAACAAAATATGGCTGTTCAACTTCACTTGTTATGAAATACACTGCAATATAATTTTCTTGTATTTACTTTATGCCAGCTTTTTTCACGGGGGAGCCTTTTGTGGCAAGTTGTTTTGGAACTGGTCCGTCAAAAACAACCAAAAATATACTTTACTTCGATCGTCATTCCACATAGAAAACACACCACATTTTTTGTGATATGAATTTATAGAATGTTGTTGCAGCATTTTACAAAATTGCAGCAATTTTTTACGAGTACGAGCGCTTTTATTTCGAGTAAGGGGAGGGCTGTGAGGGGAGGGGGGAGGGGTGGGGGCGCAAGGGCCAGCATGCCTAAAAAACACAGGACGATCTACACGAACGTACTTAATTTCTCGACCCACTATTAACATTTAAAATTTTGTTTATTAAACAGTATTATGTATTCCAGCCGCAGAAATGCCCGTTCTATTTAGTGACGTAATGTCATGACGTACCACAATGCTTGCCACGGATCTTATTACGAATTCCAGTTCTATTGCAGAATTCTCGTTTGTAGATTTAAACAAAGCGCCGTTGGTTTTGCGTGGTGCTGTAAGTGGGCCTTCAGCTTCGCCTCAGATGCGATCCTCATCAAAGAGAGAACGCTACTCACCCACCAAGGAGGAACTGTTTCACCAGTTTGAACTTCTGTGTGATGAGTTGGAGGCGGAAAGCTTCCCCCACACGTATGTGTGTAAATTGAGGCAGAGCCACGTCATACCAGCCCTTCACACTGTTGTACATGTTTCACCGTGAAATATTTATTTCTGATTTATAGAAAGGGTTAAAAGAGTGAACTACCTGTTTTGCGTATAACACTATAGTTTGGCAATAAAATGTTGCATCGAATATGCAGTAAAACGGTAATCTCTATATGCAGTGCCATGAAGAGATCATTCTTTTGACTCATCGCGCGTGGTTTGTAGCTGAATGTAGTTCAATCATTGCGAGCTTGGGTAGGGTTTCATTTTTAGCGAAGCTTTCTTCGTTGAATATAATGATTCACATCGCTTCAAAACGTTACGGAACTAGCCACTCCGCAGATGTGTTGTCCTGCGCACAAAGGCGTGTTGTTCCATACTTAAATATTGTTGTTCCTTAATACAAATATATGTTGTTCCACTTTCAAAGATTTGTTGTTCCAACACGCAAAAATGTGACTGTTAAAAAAATACACTGAAGATTCAGCTGCAGGCCACGTCAGAATTCAGTTGTTTTGCTATATTTTTCTTCTCCCTCTTTAAATGATACAGAAGCATTGGTGACCTTGGAGCAGTGAGTGCCTGATCTTTGAACTTCATTTCAGCTTTTACTCGATACTACTAGAGTGAGAGCAGAGATAGGGGTTGAGGCGGTTTGGGGGAATCTTGGTGTGATGGTTTTGGCGTGGGTTCTCTCGTGAACGCTGGCCGTTACGAAGCCTTTTCCTATTACACTCAATACTTTGTGAAGAGACTTGGTAGTTGAAGTAGCTGTAGGTGAAAAAGTTGTGGTGGGGGGGGGGGGGGTGGTGGGAGGGAGGAGGGGTGTGATCAGGTCTGCTTTCATCTACCATTCGCTCTCGTGAAAAAGTTTCGCTTTTAGCAATGTTTTGCTTCCAAACGAAAAGATTAAATTTTGGTGGAGGTTCTACGCTTATGCGTAATCCTGATGGAGTTCGCGCGAAGCTGTATTACTTTTCTGGCCTGGGGTCCGGAGGGGGACAGAGCGTTGTCCGTGGACATATGGGTGTACTATAAGGGACCAGTGTCCTGGCCGAGGGACTGGAGGAGGCGAGGCGTTGTTTATGGACATATGGGTGTACTAGTAAAGTGCTAGTGTCCTGGCTGGGGGATTGGAGATGGCGTTGTCTGTTGACATATGTGTGTACTAGTATATGACTAGTATCCTGGCCGAGGAACTGGGTCGCTACCACTTCATAAGGGTGTAAGTAGTGGCTCATTGCCCTGGCATAGGGACTGAGGGGTTAGTACAAAAATTAGGACTGAGGTGATGGGAAAAGACTTGGAAGAGTTATGAAGGGGGCGGGGAAGGGTGTTAAAGATGTTCCCCTGCGCGGTTGCTTTTCACCACCTTGTTGGCATTCACAAGTTTGTTTAAGTTTTCAGACCGGCATCCTCAATGTACGTCTTCACATGTTATATATCGGTGTTAACTGCATGCTAAAGTTTATGTGTTTGTTTATGTCAGGGCTTCTACCCGCCACCCCTTCCTCCACCCCCGACCTTAACACACACAAGCACGAGCCCCCGCTCGTCACCCCGCGGGTCATGGCGCGGCCGCACTCTAGCATAGCCATCGCAGACGGCGCGGGCGCGTCATCGTTCGTGTCGCGGGTGCTGAGACCGCGTTCTAGCGCGCCGTCCACGGCGGAGCTGTATAAGAAACTCGGACTAGAGCCGCCAGCCAAGTAAGCAGCATCCGAAGTGCGTGTGTAGGCTTGCTGTGCCGATGCACCGCTCGTGGCCACTCGTTCATGCCAGTGCAATGGTCAATGCTCATGTTCTAACTGTGCCCTCTTCATTCGCAGTCACTCGTATTTGTGTACTGTTCGTTCGTGTGCCTGTGTACACTTCATGAGCGCCCATTGACATCGGTACAATTCTTATAAGGGTACATCTATGCCATTACACTGTGTATAAGAAAACATGATCACCAGTGCACACTTCATGAGGACTTATGTTTGGCGGTGCACTGTTCATGAGCACTCACTATTTCCTGGTGCGCTATTAACGAGGGTTCATGCATACGCAAGGCTGAGATTTTCACTGTGGTCCGGTCGCTCGTGGCAACCAGCTTGTCGCTCAAACAACCCAACTGGTTGCTCAGGTGGCAACTTATTTTTTTTATTGTTTCAAGTAAATAATACGAGTTGGACGTTCAACTTCTGTGCCTAGAAACTAATCACAAAGTAGGACGCAATAAGGGCGATCGGAAAATCTTGCGAATCTCAGGCCTGCAAACGAGTGCATTTTTCATGAACACACGTGTCCAATTTTGCCTTTGATATGAAGCGCACGCGTTATAAAAAGTGAGATTACGCACCATCAGTAGCAGAACAATGTGAATTTTGTGTTTGTCTATAATTTCCGCGCCCCAATTTCAAGCTCTAATTAAAAGCTGCGGGAATTGTTCAGATCCTGGACACTTTTCCATGAGTGTTTTGTCACGTGTTTAAGTACATTTTCCTCTCAAAAATTGTTTCTCTTTCCGCTTTCTTTGCGCAATTACTTTAAACAGCCTGCATTGATATCAACAGGCAAAATAAATAAATAAATAAATAAATAAAAACCAAAAAAAAAAAAAAAAAAAGAAAAAAAAAAAAAAAGAAATGGAATTAGCCTTGAGAACTATTCCATTGTGTTTTGGATTTCTATGGGAGCTGCTACTTGCACAAACATTTCCGAGTGCAACAAGTAAATTTAATCAGACTACTGTCACGTGACGTTTTGCTCTGACATATATATATGTATATACTGTCACCGTATGAACTGATTTTTTTGTCGTAACTATATTTATAGCTGATTATGTGACAATACTTCTTTTTTCTAGCTTTCACTTCGTCATTAGTTTTATTTCAGTCTTCCAAATCACACTCAATGAGCTTTGTACTTGATGTTTATGTACTAATTTGTAGTCACAGTTTGTGTATGGTTGACAATGAACATGTTGAATATGTGAAGACGATTGTGAGTTTTCAATGCATTGTTTAATTTGTGGTGTTGGTGCGTCTTCAGTGGTCTTAATATCCTGTGTTACCACGCATGCGCCTATTAACAAGATTCGTATGTTTTCGAACATGATACAAAAAGTACTTACGTGCGGTTATGTTGGTGTACACTCGGGGACCGTTCATAGTTTACTGAACCTCCACTGCAAAAATTTATCACGTGACGCGAGCTGCATCAGATTCCCTTTCGCCTCGCACATGTTTCATGTATCCCTGGCCCGCTGCCTATACCTTCGAACGTTTCGAAAGGGTGCGTACCAACTTCCCAGTAACAGCCGCGTATTGCTTGCCTTGTACAACTAACTAGTTAATATCAAGGATAGTCTAACTCGTCTGTACTGTTTAGTGTGATTGTGACTTTCAGATTGCACGTATAAAATATATTGAGTATCATATGTTAACCCTTCTGGCATGTGGAATTAAATAAAATAATAAAACTTAAAATGGGAAGTTTAACGAAAGCATTTAAGTTTCGAAACGTCTGTATAAATGCTTGTATGGTATAATCGAAGTACTTCATATTTTGGTATTTTATTGATTTTTCTTTAATTTAAATACAGTTTGGATCAAGTCTGCTCCGGGAAATTGTCTTCGTGGATGGATCTAACAAAAATCACTTTTCAGTGCAACGCCTACATTTTACGATTTTAGTGATTTAATAGTTAGTCGTCCAAACTTAAAAAGTATCTTCCACTGCATGACTCTTGGGGGGAAAAAGAGGGGATATAATTTCATTGACGTCTTTTTCAACAGAAATAAAGTAAAAAGCATTTTATTTTAAATTAAAATATGACCTTTGGAATAAATCTCCACACAATCTCCGCGGGTTTATTTAGCTGAAGCCGAACATTTTTGTCCGCCATTATGAAACATAGACCTATTTAAAAAAAAAGTCCGTAAGTCCGGCGATGTTGGTTAGGCGGCACGGTTTTGCATTATGTGAAGTACTTGATAAAGGGATAGAGTAAAATGCCAAAAATAAATAAATCATAAAATAAAATAAAGACAGCACGCATCTGAAAGTTGCTTATATGAAATTAATTAATTAATTGATTAATTAATATTGGTTGCGGTTTCTATTCATAAGGGCAGTGACAGAGTATTTTGTTGTGCTGGATGGCAGTAAGTAAAGAGATTGTTACTGCACTGCTCGCAGGAGAGTAGAGTATGCTTAAACACAAATCAGTGGTAATCAAATGCCAGGGGTGTTTGGCGGGCACTTGGTGCATTCTATCAATACTCGCTTTGATAAAGAAGTAGATGTTTAAACCACAGTTGATTGCTTTCAGGGACAGAGGACGACAGCGGGATCCACCCCGGATGCCTAAGTTCCACACCCATGAGGCCATGGATCGACACCCCCGCGCCCAGGAACCCCCACACACCAGCCCTATGCTCGCTCATAGAGAGCACTCATACGAACGGCAAAGTGTAAGCTCATCCGCTGATGAAAGCCCCGTCTCTCCTACCGTAAAAACAAGCTTTGCCTTTTCCAAGTCTCAAGAAGGGGATTTTCCGGCGAAGACACCGGTTTCGAAAGACAGCAGTTCCGAATCTCCCGACCACGTGGCCCGTGCGCGGGATCACGTGACGCAAGCGCAAGGCCACGTGACACACGTGCAGACGGGTTTTAAAATTGACATTCCGTCGGATAATTCAAGCTCCACAGAGCACGACTACGGAAAGAGGTTAAGTAAGAGTAGAGACGATTTAAGGTTTTACGAAAGCAGCGATATGAGTAGAAAAAGTAAAGTAGCGCCAAAACTTGGCCAGAAATACGGTGATAGGAAACGGGATTATGACTTTCATTACAGGCGTGATAAGTCAAAGGAAGACACGAGGTCTGCGCGAAGCTACAGACCAGACTACTCGCAAAGCATGTCCAAGGACGAAGTAAATTATTCGGAATTAAATAAGGACAGATATAGATCGAATCGTTCCAGTGAAGATGTTAGGTTAAATACATCACGTGATGACCTCAAAAAATCAAGCAGGTCACGTGATAGTTTGGACAGGCCACATGATGACCACGTGGACAGATCACTTGAAGACGAGAATCGCCCACCCAGGTCACGTGCGTCCCGATCACGGGAGAGGTCTGATGATCTGGATCGCTTTGGCACTTCACGTGACGAAATTAGCCACTCAGACAGCTCACGTGACAAGTTCAGCCGATCTGATAGGTCACGTGATGAGCGATTGGATAGGTCACGTGATGAGTTTAGCCGCTCGGACAGGTCTCGAGATGACACGTGGGAGAGAGAAAAACGCCGAAGCGGGCGACGAAGCTCTCGTGAACGCCGTGAAAAAGACAGTACTGACAGACATACACCTAGAGAGTATAAGCGCGAGAAGTCACGTGACAAACACCGGCAGAGTTCTGCTGAGCGACGTCACGAGCGGGATCGCGGAAAGCGCGCAGAGCAGTCCGCGCCGGAGCGGCCGCGATCTGGGAAGACTCGCGAACACTCCTCAGAGCGACCGGCACAGCGCCACGCTCACAGGGAGAGGCCCAAAACTGCCCGGGACTCGTACTTCTACAGCGGCCGCTTGGCTGACGGGTCGATGAGTGCACGTGACAGTGAACGCCGAAACAGTGGTCTGCGGCGTGAGGCTTCCTTTGAAGGTTTCTCGCTGAGGGATCGCAGGAGACTGTCGAGTAGTGAAGGGCAGGAGAGCGATTGGTCAGGGCCAAACCGAGGCAGGTCACATGATCAGTCACGTGAGTCGTCGGATCGAGAGCGAGGCCGGTCACATGAGCGCGGTTCCATCGAGTATTATTTGAGGAGGCAATCAGGCGGTGCTTATCCAGTTGCGGCCTTAATTTTGCGCAATCCAGAGAAAATGGATACATATTCAAAATCTACAAGAAAAAAATAATCCATATTTTGTATTGTGAAGACGCGAGTTGTCGTTATTTCAGATGTTAAGGAATCTGTTAACCTGACTAACCCGATTGCTGTTATACTGACCAAGGATGCAGCTTAATATCGAAGTTAAAATATCGACGAGGGCTTATAACTGAATAGATCGGACGGGAGAGTGTGGGGGTGGGGTAGGAATTTAGGAGTTTAGCTTGCCCTGTCGGGATAATGTAGTCTGTGGGTTGTCGGGATCAAATACGTTGGAAATAGTGAAGATCTGCTGTGTGTTGCAGGATCCCGACAAACGTTACAGTCGGTAGCTTCATTGCTGTGAATTTTGTGCATTCGGTTGCCGTTATTTTTTCTGGGAGAGTGGTTGTCGAGTTACATAGGAGTGACGTTTTTGTTGGTGAATCAAATATAGGCACTTTCTGTTGGTGAGCTTGACGAGTAACTTAGATAAATCATGATATTTACATATGCAAATTGTTGCTGTTTAGATATTCAAATATGACTGTCGCAGGCCTGGAGATTCCTGCAGTGAAAATACACTAGCGTTAGAACTTGCAATAAATTTGCAATATGCAAATTTGAAGTTTTTGGATGTGCAAATATGAATATTTATTAACATCTACTATAGGTGCTGAGAAGGAAACAATCCATTCAAATTGTAAATAAAGAGTTTGTTTTATTTATTTATTAAATATGAACAAATGTGTATATTTGGCAGCAATATGTGATGTATTGTGTGGTGCATTTATTTAAATAGCGTCAGAAGTTCGGCTGTTTTCGCAAACGTTACGGTGACGTCATAAGATTAAATGTCGTTCCTTACTGGGCAAACAAGGTTTCGAGTTGTTTGTTTCGACATCGAAAAATTGTTAAAACAGATGACGGCCAGTATAAGAAAGGAAAAGAAGGCTCTTTGGAGTTGGAAGCTAAAAATAACAGTACAGAAAACTTGCATAACTCCTTTTTAATTTCGTCAAAAATTTCGAGATGGGAGATAAGATTTTGTTTTTAGTCATTACGCGTCATCTTCACAAGGTCAAAAAGTCACCATTGGTCTGCTGTACTGGGATTTTTTCGGGATAGGCTGTAATGCGCCTTGTTTTGCGATTAGTAAAATGTGATAGTAGAATGAAATGACTGACCACAGTAACCAGTGTTATTGTTGTTGTTACTTCACATGGGCTTTCTGTCTGCTTGCTGTGTAAAAGAATCGTTCTGTCAGGTCTCGGTTGGGTATGTTTGGGATGTGAATTAGCACATCAAAAGGGCCAGTGATAACATTTTTACAGAGTAGTATTGTTTAAAATACGCAATGATTTTCCAGCATCACCAACGTGTAGTTTTCGTCAGCGCTAAAAAAGAAACCTGTTTCGGACATTTCTTCGTACTTTTGAACAAGTGTGTTTGATTGAATGTCTTGGATTTCTTTTATTAATTAATTTATTGATTCTTGTTTGTCTGTTTTTCGTGGAGTATTGAATCAGCAAAACATAATGATAGCGATGTCGGTAACGACTACGTTACCTTGACGATATAGTGGATCTTTAGCTTATCGGAGATCATATTTGGAAAGAACACGTGTTATTTGGTCATAGAACCTTGGCATGGGGGGGGGGGGGGGTCGCGTAGTCAGTAAGTCACTTAGGTAGGGACTTAGTCATGACAACATATAGTCTTGGTATTACCGTAATTTCATGAATATAACCCGCACCTACATTTTTTTTCTGAGACTTCCCATGTAAATTACACTTCACGTGTGAGCAAACACAAAGTATTCGTGTTTTAATCCCTCGTGTCACTTGACTGTTGTTGTGTTTATGTAACGTAAGAACAAAGTGTGAAATATTTGCTCGTTTCTGTGTAGTTAATCGATCATTTGTGCAATGTACCAAGGATCAAGAAATAAGCAGTTGCTGAGTAACTAGGTAGTCTTAAAGTTCAGACTGGTCCGGAATATAACCCGCACTGGGTTATAACCAGCACCAGACTTAATTGTTTGTAAATTCGGAATATAACCCGCGGGGTATATTCCCGAAATTATGGTAAGTGCCAAGTCGAAAGCGACAGGAGGATACTGCGTGGTGAAGGTGCGGAGATAACACGACGCGGGGGGGGGGGGGGGGAGGGGGGATGGACGGGGGGGGGGGCAGGGAGGGGGTCGGAGATAACAAGTTGCTAATGATCTTCTGTGTCAACAAAGTCTTGGAGCACGAATGCTGTTTTTGGCAGGACATCAATTAGTTGCTCAAAGATAAAAACAGTTTCATGTGTTGGAGCAATATGTCATTTACATATCACACGTGCTGGACCAAAACCTCTACTGTGAATTCACGAATGTACTTACTTCCGGGGCCAGGCGTTGGCTTAGATATAGTTACCACTGGAAGGAATTTCAGAAATTATTGTGACCGTTCACACGTTGTAGCGTTTATGTTTAACAAATCTTCCATTTTCTATTTTGTTTGCCAAAATAATGCGTTTTAAAAACTTTGAGTTTTACAAAAGAAAGTACACAATAAAAACTGAAAAGAACCGTTTTGTTTCTGTATTTTATTTCACACCAGATATTTGAATTATTATATTTACAAGTGCATAATCTGAGTAAGTGTTCAGATCCCCGCAAAATATCCCGCGTATCACCGGAAGGAATTTACTATCCTTCACGGTTGTATTTCTAACAACATAAAAGTTATGAACATTTTTTATCACATCTTCTGATACCCAGTCAACATACCAGGCTACTACATTTTAACAATCCGGCAAAAAAGTAAATAAAACGAGACCACATGGGTGTGGAATTTAAATCTGCCATATCTTACTTTTATTATACTTGTGCCCACCACTAATTTCTAAATGTAATTTCTAAGCGTAAACCACATGGCGTGCAAGGGAAGGTTTCGATACTGTGGCATGTCTAAACTTAACTGTGTTGATGGGGCGCGCGGAGGAGGCAGGGGGAATGGGGGGGGGGGGGGGGGAGAGGGGGAGATTTGCTTTTGGAATTTAGTTAATTTGTTTCAAAACTGACCAGTCATTTGGATAACAGCGCTTCCTGTTGAAGGTTTAGCCCGACAACGGAAAGCTGGCTTATTAAGAATAAGTCGGATCAACCTTAGATAATCGTCTGAAATATGAGCGTGTGCTTAACCAATGCCAGGCATGATATAGGCCAGGTTGTCGAGCGTCTCTTTGTGTGTTTCCATGGCAATCGCGTTCAATTCCGGCACCTGATTGGTCAGGCAAACTAGAGGTCCGAGTGCACACAGGAGGGAATCCAGCAGCACGGAGAGGCTGCCCTGCACTGCTATCTGCCCCTGTCACATGCAACAACGCAGCTTAGCTTTTTTTCTCAAAAGCTATATATTATATACATAAATTATAAATGCTACCAATGAAGCAATTCAGTTCACAACAGTTAGCAACCAGCTGACTTTTTATGTCACATATCATAGTTAGCAACTCACTGGAAATAAAAGGTTATCAATACACAGAAAGTTAACATAGCACTCAAGATCCATCCCGGTTTTGCTTAGCTTAAAAAATAATTCGCTTTGTTTCAATAAAATAAAACCGATATTGCGCAAACTTGTGATCTGATTGGACCCTACCCTGTGTTCTTGTAATCGTGCACCAATCGTGCCCAGCGACTCTCCCAGTAACTTGAGATGCGCAGCGACATCTATCGGCTCATTCCCTGTCACCTGCAAAAACACCGTTTCAAACACCGCTTTGGGGCTGGCCTCGCCGTCATTCATGTTGAAACGTTGACAAGTGTTCACATTACCCATCGCTTCATAATAGACAATCTATGATGCACTGGCTTCATGCAAAGCTCCTTCAGAAGAATGAAAAATAGTTAAATAATCAAAAGCTTGTCACCAACTTAAAATCGAAGATGTCATTTTGGGTGTTTTACCTCTTTTTCGATCCCGCCCCCCACCCACACTCATCAAAGAAAAAAGATGGAATCATAATACTGTTTGCGTATTCGCTCCCCACCCTCTGGCTCACCCCTCCTGAGAATATACCCTTCAGTCATTCAACACAGCTGAATAACTCTGGATAAAAAGATACTTGCTAACATCCTCCGGCAGGTCGGGCGTACTTACTTTGTATGCAGAGTTCTGACTAGAGTAGGCGCCGTCGGCCTGGCCCCTGGGCATGACTTGTGATTGGCCACTGCGCAGATGCGTGGACACGGCTCGCGGCTTGGCATGAATGTCCTCACCTCTGTCCTGCTTTCGCTGAAGGAACTTGGCCTTCTTTCTCAGACCCTGTTTACGTAATTCCAGTAATTTATTTACTTTTTTTATCCCCATGGCAACGCGTCGCGGGCACGACCGAGCCTCACATACGGGCACCGACATCTATATAGCAACACAAATCTATAGCTACCATCTAAAATGGACTAAAACGCTATCTCCAACTATCTTACTGCCCTTCAGTTTCACGAATGCTGTTGTCGCATTTTGGGACGTGTTCGTTTTTTTTTTTTTTTTTGTTTTGTTTACCCACTTACAGCAACGGACTGGCGTGTGGATAGGCTCTCTTACTGCCAATCATTTACACGAATGTACTTATCGAATCTTCGATGTTCGCTTTTTATTTTTCGTTTGGCTTACAGTGGCCGACTGGCGTGTGGATATCCACTTTGAAGGAATACCCAGATGTGTTTGTCTGTTTGACGAGGACTTATCACGTAAGAGACGATAAAATAAAAAGCTAACAGTCACTTTTCACCGTCAAGCAAGCGTCGCATCGAGCCAATCAGATTTACCTGTTTATCTGCTGGCGACACTGTATCCCACAATTCTGACAGCTTCCGGCTCACCTGGGCAAAATCTGCCATGCAACAAAGTTCGTTTTTACATTCTCTGCTTTAAAACTTGTCCGCACGTACGGTATGGATGGCCCCTAATCATATCACGTCATTTTATTCAATAATGTCACCGAAGACTATTAATTTAAACAATCGCATATTTGACCTATTTTACCAGCACTTAAGGTAGCAGATAAATAGTGAATCGTAATTTTTTTTAATTAGCAACAACAATTAAGCCAGAACAGGAGCAGCGGAATGAGATTGCCATGACAGCTCGCCTACCCTTCCCCCCCCCAAAACCCCCGGTCTACCGAGCTCCGGGTACTGCAGCATGAGCGAGCGTCTCATGTTGTTACACCACAGCGTGTACGCCGTCGTCCTCGGCCTGCCCTTCTTTCCCTGAAACAGCCAACAAACGTCCCTGAACAAGCCAAATAATGGTTCACTTTTCTTGAAATGGCATCTACAGGGCAATCCCCGGCATGTCAGACACAGAACAGTCCCGTTACCAGGTAACCCCCGGCATGTCAGACACAGAACAGTCCCGTTACCAGGTAACCCCCGGCATGTCAGACACAGAACAGTCCCGTTACCAGGTAACCCCCGGCATGTCAGACACAGAACAGTCCCGTTACCAGGTAACCCCCGGCATGTCAGACACAGAACAGTCCCGTTACCAGGTAACCCCCGGCATGTCAGACACAGAACAGTCCCGTTACCAAGTAACCCCCAGCATGTCAGACATAGAACAGTCCCGTTACCAGGTAACCCCCAGCATGTCAGACATAGAACAGTCCCGTTACCAGGTAACCCCCGGCATGTCAGACATAGAACAGTCCCGTTACCAGGTAACCTCCGGCATGTTACACACAGAACAGTCCCGTTACCAGGCAACCCCCGGCATGTCAGACACAGAACAGTCCCGTTACCAGGCAACCCCCGGCATGTCAGACACAGAACAGTCCCGTTACCAGGTAACCCCCGGCATGTTACACACAGAACAGCCCCGTTACCTGGGCAATCCCCGGCATGTTACACACAGAACAGCCCCGTTACCTGGGCAATCCCCGGCATGTTACACACAGAACAGCCCCGTTACCAGGCAACCCCCGGCATGTCAGACACAGAACAGTCCCGTTATCAGGCAACCCCCGGCATGTTACACACAGAACAGCCCCGTTACCATTCCTTGTGCTTTTCCTCCCGCTGCATATACTTGCCCGACATGTAACTGTATGTTTGTTAATCAAGACATTACAAATCACACAACCGCTTGAATTTAAACTACCACAAAGAAAAAAAACTGCATTTGAATCTTGCGTGTAAAATGCAGCACAATATAAGATTCAACGATTTGTCAGTTTTTTAGTAGATATCACATGATTTGACTGTCCAAAATCATACAGCAGTTAAAGTGTATTTCATAACGTTTCCTCTCTTAAACTACAAGTCCAAATGGAAGGAGGCTTACAGCATTGGCCAAAGCAAAAACCTACCTTTATTTCTTTGGCTTTGGCTTTGTCTTTCACTTTCGGTGCCGCTTTTGCTTTAGTCTGGCCTGTGAAAAACCAACCACCTGACTCATTATACTCAGGGAAAGCGATCACGTGGTTACGCTGCTATGGACAACAAGACCACGTGATTTCGTTTCCGGGGAGTGATAGGATATGATTCTGTGGTACGAGCATATCAGCTCCTCCAGAGAGATTGAACATTCATAAACGTAAAAAAAACAAACTGTTTTTACACGTCTTTATCAACAGAGAATTTGCTTTGTGAGATGAAATGTGCGATCTCGAGCAATGATCAATTCGGATTGCTTGCTGATCTTTTTAGCAATAAATCTTCTAGTCTAATTTTGAACATTTCTCAATCCATGCATATGCAAAAAAAACTCCTTATATTTTTTTATCTGTATTTACAGCTGCGACAGATTCTGTGTCTGGACTCGGCCCACTCACGAAGCACTCACTTTTTTTGGGTGGTGTTTTGTTTTTTTTCTTCTTGCTTTCTTCCGGTGGCGACACTGCCGACGCCATCCTCTTCTCTTCCTCCGTCACTTCGTCCTCTGTTTCCGTTTCGTCATCGCTCGTGCCGTGCACGTCATGCGCGCCGCTCATGACGTCATCCTCATGCGACAGTGCGGCGGCCGCCGCGTCGTCCCTGACCTCGCTGACGTCATCGTCTCCGGTCGTGCCGTCGTCGTAGTCGTCGTCGTACTCCTCCTGGATGTCGTCATCGTCGAAGCTATAATCGAGCACACTCTCTTTTTGTAGAGCCTGTGGTGGCGTCCTCTGCCCTGCGGTTGCCATGGTCAATGGACCAACCTCGTGTGCCTAGCAAACAATTTGCCCACAGTAAAAAAAAAAATACCAGAATACAATAACAAGATTATATATATATATATATATATATATGAGTGTGTGTGAAAATGCATTTCCATCTTCATACCTCTCCATTAAAGCATGCTTTGCTGCCGGCTAAACCAGCTTGCCGCGGGATTCACTAAAGTTAACTGCACCCGTAGCAGTGAAAATCAGCTTATCTGGGTACATGACGCAAAAAGTTTTTTTGGTTGACTTACTTGGTTAAACGGATGAAATTATTAATTCACTTTCAGACGTCCTGAATGCTAACTGGGCAGTTAATCAATTCAGTTAACTGTAAAGTTAACTTTTTTAATACAGTCACTGAGAAAGAACAGCAAAGGCTAGAAGATTATAGGATTCTAAAGCAACCGTGCACTAAAACTGGCATTTTTATTCTAGCTATCATTGAAATAAATTAAAATATATTTCTGAATATCTTTCATACAGCTGGTCTGCACGTGACTGACATTATCTCACCATATTTGGCGATCTTTTTTCAACAGTTTTCCTTTTCTTCGCTCTTGGTGCTGTGACCTTGAAATAAAAATATATTTATCTTTACTTACATAAGAAACGAGAAAAAACGTCAGTTCTACGTCACCCAAAGCCCAATATTAACAGTGATGTTTCCAACAGATGTTGCCGATAATTGTAGGTACTTTTCTGTGTCATAAATATCAGCATTTATTAGTGTACTTTTCTGTCTCATAAATTTCAGCATTTATTAGTGCACGTGTACTTTTCTGTCATAAATATCAGCATTTATTAGTGCACGTGTACTTTTCTGTGTCATAAATATCAGCATTTATTAGTGCACGTGTACTTTTCTGTGTCATAAATATCAGCATTTATTAGTGCACGTGTACTTTTCTGCGTCATTAATTTCAGCACGTATTAGTGCACGTGTACTTACATCAACACTGCCCTGAATATCGGAGAAATCGGCATCTCCCGCTCCCAAGAAAACGTCACCGCTTGGTCTGTTTGTTTTTCTTTTGTTTACTTTCGGTGTTTTGATATCTGTGATTTATCATAAGACAATACAACGAAGGGTGTACAGAAAAGCAGCGATCATTAAAATGAAAATAATCAGATGACGTCAGCCATTTATGCAGTCGCATGCGCACAATTTTTATTTTTACAATACCAACGCTCGTTACTGAATATATCTCATGAGACACAACGTAGAACAGTCTAATTCCTTATAATTTCTTTCACAAGCATTTTTTTTTCTCAGCGAAAAGCTCTGCATAACGATCGATTTAACATGAGCTATTGTCTAATCCTCACAAGGAGAGCTCACTACACTACAGGCAAATTATCAACAAATCAACTCTGATTCACTCTGTTTCAGTCAGCCATTTTGAAAACTGCCTACAATTTTCAGCAAAGCGCTTGGTTCTGCGGCTCCAACATTTGACAATTTGCCCTGCACTGTACACTGGATTTACCGATCTGCAGCGGAGCCGGCTCGGCATCATCCGGATCAGTCACGTGGTCGCTCTCTACCTCCCCGAGCACGCTGGCCACACGCGGGAACAGCGCACTCAGCGAATTCTTCTTCTTTGGTGATCCGGTTTTTGGTGATTTCTTCAGGGCTGTGTCGGGATCCGATTTTCGCTTTGCCTAAACAATGAATACACATGCCAATACAGACATGCAACCATATTGTAACTAGAGCGGCCAGCGCACACAAAACATAAGCAACCACAGTGTAAAACTACCATCAGACAAGCGCGCAACCACTCTCTGCGCTGCTTTAAACGTTTTGTTATTGCTTTAAACGATTCGCGAATAATACCTCCTCCCACCCTGAATGATACCCCGGGAAGTCCCCTTTATGTAGAACAAAATGCCTGAGTCTTTCAATTTTTTTACTGTTCCTTTTTCCTTTTTTTATAGCACGCAATATCGCTGTGTTAATTCAGCATCTAGTAAATTTGAAACTGCATGCTAATGCTTTGCTGAATCGGCATTATATAAAAGCGTGACTGACCAGAAGATCCGACTAAGCTTAGAGAATAAGAATCTCGTTAAAAAACAAATTCACATGCAAGAGAAAGAGAGGGAAGTTGATATGGGGGCGGGCAGGGGGCAGTAGGAGAGAGTATCCTACCGGTGGAATTGTCCCGATGGTGTCACCACGGGAAACGTGGAGAGGGAGGGGGTGGGGGGCATAAGCTCATTTAAACTGTGATAAAGCAGGAGAACAATGTAACTTCATCTGCACTCCACTCAGAGAGCGACTCTATTACATAGACATTGAAATGTCGATGACATTAACAGACCTTGCCGACAACGGAAAATTCCACTTCGGTTTCTTCCATTTCTAACAGCTTGGCACTTTTCTTGCGCGCACGACCCGACCGCGACACCTCCATACTGCTTCCTGTTATTTCTTCCAACCTGTCAACCAGCATCAGCACTATGACACCCAGCCCTACAAGACACAAACATGTATCTAGAATCCCTGCCCTTATGTTAATATTTCTGGGGCACACGTCCTGAAATTTTCGTTACTCGTTTTTTCAAATGTATAAATAAATGCATCTGGTGTGCATAACTTGGAAAACACCCATCAAACGCAATTTATTTTACCGTCATTTCGGCTGTATAAACCGCGCCTCTTGAAAATGAAGGAAATGTTTTTAAATTCGGGGTATAAACCGCACCCTAAGATGCTTGTTCAAGTGGTACACTTTTGTAAATGTACACCCTTATAGTTGTGCAGTGATATGCTTTTTTGCATTTTTATGGGGGTGGGGTCCTTTCAGCTGTGGAAAAAGTTATTTTGAAGAATATTATTGTTACTGATATTGATAAATTAAAACAATATTAGATTTTGTTTCATTTCACATCTCCAAAATAACTCGTTTAATGTGTGTCAATAGACGTCTGTGCCATCACACAATCCATGTAAACGGTATATACTGGCCGTATGCCTACGTAAGTTCAAGTAAACGTCATCTCAACGTCACCCGTTTTCTGATCAATGCTCCTCACTGATCCATCAGTGCTAAACCCTAACAGTCAAAGTTGCACTAATCCCCTGGGGTGTAGCAACGAAGCCAGTCTTGCTGCGTAATCCCCCTGATAAGGCTGCTCTTCTGCAGGTATATAACCATCAGCATGCTCAGTGGCCTGAGCTTGAAAACAAGCTCACAGAATGAATAAACAAACAGTATTCACATAGCGGACAGAGTGAATGATTTAAACATTTCTGTATTTTGACCTCATTTGCCTTGTATGCCTAAAAGAGTAACCCAATAGTTGTACATATTTAACACTTGACAAGCCTTTGGCTTGCAAGGGTTATATGAATTTGTGCGAGCAAAATTCGTCCTTTTTTTTTTTCTTCTTGACACTTTTTTCCGATTTTTTGTGTCTTCTTCTTCTCTGACACTATGGGCCCTACGACCATGAAACTTGGGACTTATGAAGAGCTTGACCTGAACATGTGCATGTCACTTTTTATTTTCGTCTTTGATTTCGTTTTCTTTGTTAAAACGCCATGTGAAAAGAGTGTATTTTTTGCAAGTAAATGCGTAACATTTAACCCACATCACACACAGTTGCACAGCGAGCTTTGTGCGAGCTCTCACTGCGTAAATAGCTAACACGGTTTATGTTAGATCAGTCAATAAAAGCTTAAGTCAACAGAAACCAAACACTACTCGGCTTATAAGACGTATTCAAGCTGTGTTGTTTGCAATATATTATTCAAGAAATAACCCACTGAAGGAAGTATTTTTGCGCTTTATTTTTTGTCAAGTGTTTAACATTTCGCTAGCGAAGTGAGGTTCTAGTTTATTATATTCTGTACATGATGTTTTCACAATAGAGAAACGATAGGTAGAATAAAGTATAAAAAATAATCGCCCACCGTCTTAAGATATACATAATGATTATATTTTAAAAAATTTCGACATGACCTGTTTTTGGAAATGAAATCGGTGTATTACCCGCACCGGTGTACAACCTGCAATCAGGGTTTGTATGTAAATTCGGTGTAAAGGGGTTATACATTGGCAGTTACGGTAACTGCAGCACAACAAACCTATATTATCGGCCGAGCCTTTTGAAAGCTCACCACAAGTAAATAAACTAGACTGGCCCGTGTTTTTGTTAAAACAAAAACGGATATGTCTCCCCCGGCCCCCAGTCAGTCACGTCGAAAAAATTCCTTGCTTAAAAGTAAAACATTGGCGAGCTCAAAAAATTGAAAAAAAAAAAAAATCGCCAAAAATACATTTTTACAGAAATTGAAAAAAAAACTTCGCAGTAAACATTTCCAGTACATATGGGTTCTTCTTGCCATGTTTCAGCCTAATCGAACAAACTGTTTCGAAGATATCGCAACAATATGGCCAAAACAGTTAAAAATAAAAAATTAAAAAATTCGCCAAAATATATTTTCCACGGAAATGAAGAAAAACTTCGCAGTGAAACATTTACACGTTTTTTGAGTTCTTCTTGCCAAGTTTCAGCCTAATCCAACAAACCGTTTCGGAGATATCGCAACAATATGGCCAAAAAAGTTTTAAAAATGCACGACCCCCCCCCCCCCCCCCCATGTTTAAAAATTTGCCAATGTTAGAATTTTTGAGGAAACGAACAAAAATAACACGGGCATCATCTAGACATGTACCCCAATATCTATGTATGTTTTCAAAAAAATCGACTCATTAATTTCATAAGAACTCACTGCGGACAGACGGACGGCAAGACAGACAGACGGACGGCCCAAACCTATAGGCCCCAATCTGAAGGGTTGGGGCCTAATAATATCCAACTGTCTAAGATGGCTGAAGCTTGAAAACGCTGGTAAAATCGCATTTAATAAAGAAACCTTCCTATTTGGCTTCCAAAACATCAGACTTGACAACTTATCAATGATTATCAAACATTCCATATACATGTGTAAGAAAAACAAAAAAAAGCTCATAACGAAATAAGTTTTATGAAAGAATTAGGAATAAGGTTTCTATCAGATAAACTATATCTAAAACAAAGCTACTTTGAGGTTAAATGGCTACACATTTATGTTGAATTTGCCAGTATATTTCAAATCAATACTAGGCTGCAAGGGATTCCTCGCCTTCCTTTCCCCCCTTTCCTACTGCCCCCTTCGCTCAACTATTGACAATACCCGTGTTTATTTCCATCTCCTTTTGAAGTGCTTAAAATATTCAAATCATTCTGTTGATTGGTATCGATGTAAACTTTTGAAACTTGATAAAATTGATTGATCAATTTTGTTCTGAATGTATCTGCTGAATCTACAACTTGTTTTCTGAACCAGATTTTCCTTACGCAAATTTCTGTGTCATTTTTAAATAGTTAAAATCTTTTGAATTATACGTATAAAAATGATTAAAACGTAATAAATCTGGTTAACCAGTGCTTGCTGTATGTACAGTTTAAAGCGATTCTGTAATATTGCTTAAATTAACGTTAAACGTAAGTAATGAATACTTGCATATTATATTTTCGAATTTCCACAATTAAACGCTCGTAATCTTGGGTGAAGCACGATTTCAGAATAAGTGGTTGAATGTGAATGCTGTAATATGTTCTTTATGTGATGTGATGAAACCAATAAAATTATTAAAAAAAAAAAAAAAGTCTTCAGTTTGTCTTTTTATTGTTTTTATTATACTTTGACGCAGAGTTCTTTTCACATCCTTGTTTCTTCTTCTGAGAAAATCGTTTATATTGACGATTAACATAGGCCTTTCCGAAAAAATCGTGGGGCCCGCCGAACCCCAAATCTCGAAAATCGTATGGACCGGCCGGAAATTATGGGGTTTCGGGGTTCAGCTAATTTCGAGCCCTTGACGATTCCAAATTCAGTTCCCCGATTTCGCGTTGCTGTGCAAAAACTGGCCCTGGTTATACAGGTTTCGTCTGTTCCATGTGCAAGATTTTTGGTTTAAAACGCAATGAAAACAAAAACAGACTAAACCCTGAGCGGTTGAACCGTTTGATTTTCATTAAACTGAAAGGACCAGCCATAGAACAATTTGATTTTCCCGACGCTGCCAGATTGTTTAACAATATGAAAAACAGGCGTGGTTCGATCAGAATTCATTGCTTTTAGAATTTTCTTGGTTTGGTGATAAAAGATAGTGTGAATTGCAACTGTACGCGTTACCTCTTACCCCCCCCCCCCTTAAAAACACAACCTTTGTGCTTATTCAAATAAGGGGACACATGGACGCAAAAAAAAAATCATGGGGGACGCAAAAATATGAAAGCGTAGCATCCCTGAGACGCAGGTTTTAACGTTGAGGTAAAACCCTGCTTAAATATACCAGTAACCTAAGACCGTTCGCCACTTTTCAATGGTTTTTGCGCAATAACTTTCATGTTTTGAATGCGATCCGGATATGCTTTTGTATGTGGCAAATACAGAATTTTACACAAGTTTTCTGTTATGCACGAAGTAAAATGTCATGATTTATGAAAATGCCCGGCCGATGTATTTTTTCGGGCAGGATTTTCCAGCTGTAACTCGCCACTTTCTTCTATCATCCCGAAATATAAATTTTAAGTGCAAACTGTAAGACTCAACTCGCTTTTCAAAATGACTGCTTAGAGCTATAAGATTTGATTAGTCCTAGATGACTCTTGCGGTCTTCCTCTGACAGCAAGAGTCATAGTTCCTATAATAGGAAATGTCATTGATGTCAATTTTCAAATCTCGGCGCACGACTTGGGCCAACGGCGTTATTTTAGAAAGGGTGCATAACATAAATGGCCCAATTATAAATTATGGCGCACAAATTTTATGGTCAGATAACAATTTTTTACTAAGAAAAATATGTGTTTTCTTGAGATCAGGATATCGAATCCCTCATTATCGCCCACAACAACAGTGAATCCACAGTTGCAAAACCACGCTTTACTCTAGTTTGGGAGTTTTGCTGAGGTCGAAAATAATGCGCCAGGGTACCTCTCAGTGTGCTTTTGAAGAAAAAGCCTGCCAATTCGATCCTCGGTGTCCTTGAACGTGCGCCGAAAGATCCAGAGCCTGGAAAATTGAGATCAATTGCTATTTCTATTGCAGGAACTGTGACCCTTTATGTCCTAGGAAGACAGAAAGGGTCCGCTGGGACTAGGATTACATATGAGCACAAACCCGAGTTCATATGTGTACTCGTACGAGTATACTGCCAGTTTACTTATAGCAGCTCAGTATTTTGCATTCGGGAACCAGTGGCAGTTGCCGGGAGGTTCGGCAAAAAATATCATATCCGGGATAATTGTTGTTTTCGGGAGGTGGCGACGGTACAGGTACAGGCGGATTGGACCTAGGTTACTGGCACATAATTTTATGATATTTGACAAAATAAATTTCCTTTGAATCATAGAAGATGTTCTTTTTCATTCCACTAATTTGGATCTACTGTAACCATTCGTTCTCCCCCCCCCCCCCCCCCCTCGTACGATGCTACTTAAGTCAGAGACCACTTGGAGCTATCCCTCATACCGTACTGGTACGGTCTCGTAAGCTATTTCGTCTCTCTTTTCCAGAAAATCGTAAAAAAAGCCTTCAAAACTTAACAGAAAACTTTATTGTTCTAAAAACATAAACACATCAAGAATAATTACGCGGTTTTTTCGGTGTGAAATCCTGTTTATCGCTCAGTTGGAAACGGCTACTATACATTTGGGGGAACGGGCCGAAACTCCGCCACTTTTGCAGAACAGTTTTCGCTACTTCTGTATAAAAAAGTATTTTGTTGTCAAAGAGCTCTTGGTCAACTGGACAAAACTATAGACCGATTTTGATCGCTGATCAGCACTAGATGGCGGAAAGGAATGATATATTGCACAATACGGGGCTTATCATTTCTATGGTTTAAACATGGAATTCCGTGTTGTTTTACAGTAGTTGTTACGTTGTAAAGGAATATTATTCGAAG
The DNA here is from genome assembly GCA_949752745.1 of Protula sp. h YS-2021. Classification (NCBI taxonomy): domain Eukaryota; kingdom Metazoa; phylum Annelida; class Polychaeta; order Sabellida; family Serpulidae; genus Protula; species Protula sp. h YS-2021. Next base: position 14,598,421 of record OX457026.1, read on the forward strand.
ATACTAAACACTAAGCAGTTTTCATTTAGCGCATTGTCAATGTGATACTGTTCCGCGCGCTTTACAGTACTGGACTAATGTATAAACTGACATTACTTCAAATATTCTTACGACTGGGTAATAATTAAGAAAAGTACACTACAAATTATTGCAAAATTAACTTTGTTAATTAGGTGTAAGCAGTGTAAAAAGCGCATTGCTTAGCTATTTCAGGGGTACAATCCAAGACACCTAATGTATCACTTTTTGTTTATCGCTCCACACATGTCGCTGTTTAATCCAGCTCTTGCTACGTAGTATATATTAGCCAAATCTATCCCCTTTCATAAGCTCCCTGGTGACAGAGTGTGAAGATTGCAAGAGTATTTGTCTCACTGGTACGATTCCAGAGACCCCGGAGCCTTTTGTGTCAATCTTTGTTTATTGCCTCAGACAGGCAGTGTTCTTAATCTCCTGCCTGCTCTGTACATCTTAACCAAGAGCTCGTCCCCTTTCAAAAGCTCGCTAGTGAAAGAACGTTAAGACTGCAACACCATGTTTTCAAGATAAAGAGGAAAAGCAAAATGGAATTCTTAAAATGGCGGATAATGAAGACTTTATGACATTCTTTCAGTAAAAATATTTGTGCCCCAAAGCACTATAGACAAAGTTATTGAAGAAGAAATGGATGATCTGGAATTTTTATCAGAAATGGATCAAACTCTAAAAGCAAAACTCAAATTATGAATCGGACATTCAGCCCTTACTGTCCTCATGCGTAACACCCTCAGCAAAACACTGCACACATGGGGGCTCCATCCTGCTTGTCCCAGTTCCCGTCCACTTAGCACACGATACAAACACTCATAAGTATTCGATCTTCAGAATTCTATTTCAAAGACTAATAATAGAATCCCAAACCCATGGGTCAAGTTTCTTCTTGTTTCCCATAATTTATCTAAGTAGCATATGGGTTAAACCATCACAATTGACGCAATAGTTAACGGATCTTGGTTCAGCGGTGGGAGAGTAGCTGACCCAATGACGTCATATTCCATTTATAGAAACACCTGAATTTATGCTGACGGGTCGTGCGAACAGGGGTTTAGCAAAGTGGTGGTATTTAAATGCGTTCATGTGTATATAAAACGGATAACCCCGAGTGCAGTCATGTTTGTAATAAGGGGTTGAGCTGTAGGGTTAGTAAAGTGATGGTATTTAAATACATTGAGGCGTGTAATTCTGTAAACATTTTCTATAGGGTAAGGGGGTATAGCTTGCAATGTCACAGTGAACTTATAGGTCTGTTTAACATTCACGCTTTATATAAAAAGGCGGAGTGTGTAGTCTTTGTGTATTTTGTAAAGGGTAGTTACAGCAAGGGGTAAGTTGATTCGATGTAGTGGGCTATGTGACACCGCACCGCCGCCGCCACCACCACTGCCGCTGCCGCCGCCGCCACCGCCACCACCACAACCGCCTCCGCCGCAGCAGCAGCAGCAGCAAGATATGGAATTACTTGACGCATCGACACATATATTCCACCATCCTTGTACTATCACTTGTTCAGCACCGACAGGTGGTGGAATATATGTGTCGATGCATGAAGTAATTCCATATCTTGCTGCTGCTGCGGCGGCGGTTGTGGTGGTGGTGGTGGTGGTGGCGGTGGTGGTGGCGGCGGTGGTGGTGGTGGCGGCGGCGATGGTGGTGGTGGCGGTGGTGGTGGTAGAAAATGTTTACAGAATTACACGCCTCAATGTATTTAAATACCATCACTTTACTAACCCTACAGCTCAACCCCTTGTTACAAACATGACTGCACTCGGGGTTATCCGTTTTATATACACATGAACGCATTTAAATACCACCACTTTGATAAACCCCTGTTCGCACGACCCGTCAGCATAAATTCAGGTGTTTCTATAAATAGAATATGACGTCATTGGGTCAGCTACTCTCCCACCGCTGATCCAAGATCCGTTAACTATTGCGTCAATTGTGATGGTTTAACCCATATGCTACTTATCTAGTTATTCAAATACAACAAAAACTGCACGACTAATAATACATAAGGTCAAAATGAAATAAAACAAGAATCAATCGCGAAAATATTTTAATATAAATTGTCACTCTGTTGCCACCGGCTATACCCGAATGTAATTAAAAATCTTTTGTATTCCTATGAACAGAAATCAGGCTGACTCTCGGAACAACAATCGCAGACTTTCAAGCCTCGATTTCCACCGTTGTATCCGTTGTTACGATTAAAATACCGATAACTACCATAATTCAGCAATGATGGCTTCACGTTATAAGATGTTTTCAAAATAACAAAAAGACATGATTCGACTTGTTTTTAAGTATTTTGAGAAGGAAAGTAAATCTGGTTCCCGCAATACAGAAAGTGACTCACAATAGCTGGTATGATTACTTTGTATATTTTCAATGACCTACATCATCCGACCCTTAAAAACTTACTGGTCAGTATTGCATTCCAGGAAATAAATTTTGTGATAGCACCACGCGAGCGATTTTCAAAATGTTGCAGAAATTTGAGGTCTGGCCAACTTAGAAATAATGCACTTTAGTTTTATTTCATTTTGACCTTATATATGGCTTTTAGTTCGTTACAAATTGCCGTTTGGGTTGCATATTTTGCAAACCAAAAGAGATTCTAAGATTGCATTAGCAATTGCATAAGCAGCAAAAATTTAAATGGCAAAAAACAACCGGCCAACTTAACGAAAATCCACTTGATTCAAGATTTATCATCAGTAATTTTACCCCCATCCCCCCAAAAAAACTACTAATAAATTTGCAATTACTGAAGCATTTTAACTCAGTAGTTTCTCCTTATATTTATGCAATACTGACCTTGCTTAAGCCGTATTATTAATAAATCCATACATGTGAAACCTTTAGGCTGATAACTAACTTAACATTACGTCTTACTCCGACATGATTTACTTCCAGCCTGACCCGAAAACGTGGCAAAAGTGAAATTAAGTATTCAACACGGGTGTACTAAAGGATTATAAATACCGACTTTACACCTTGTGATCAATATTGATTTTACTCGGTCAGTTAAATAGATGACCTGTACAAACGACCTCATGTAAGCGAACTATACAACTGCACGAGCGTCTAACCTTATAAAAATATAGAAGAGAATCTATCACTTTGTGACAAACACTCACCCTTGAACATACTAACTACAGTTTTAACAACTGAGACGGTAAGATATTTGTAAATTACCCTGATGTGGCTCAAGTGACAATATCTTGATTTGAATATTTAAATATATAACAACAACATAATTAATTGGGGTGTCACACGAACTTCACATTAATAGCAACGATATTGAATGCTCATACATAAGTACAGACAGATTGGTACGAGCTCATACCCCCTATGTTTCTTGCATAAAGCAGTGACATGTAACACAAGAAACCAGATAAAGCTTAAGAATGTGTGCCAAAAAGTCGATTATGGTACAAGAAATGACTGTGGCGAGTTGACACAATGCCAGTCACTTGAAGGAAACAGTTACACTGACGATGACCGGCGACGAGCCGTTCAACAGAAGAGAAAGAGTATTTGGCCACCTGCGTCTTCTTAAACGCCTTTTTTCCGTTGGATGTTGAGTCCTGCGAGAAGAAGGGTTATTATTAATCACTGATACAGCAGCGACAAACGAACCAAGATCTTGTAAATTAGTTAATTTATCAGTTGTATATTCTTGCGAATAGTGCATAATAAACGGCAGCAAGCAGATCCACTGCATGACACTTTGTCAAGTCGAGGAAACATGCCAACGATTGCAGGACTGACATAGAAAGAGAAAATGGTTGAAAGCATTCCAAGGAAAAGTCATTGCATTGTCGTCCATGTGGCACGAGCTCACAGCGGCGGATATAACTGTATGTCCAACGGCCTTACAATACTCTGTGGTTGGCAGAAAGAAAGCAGGACTGTGTAAGTAGAAACTCGAGCCAGCAAACTACGTGCGGGCCATGAGGAAAACCCACGAAAATCACCTCACTGAAAATCACCACATTAAGTTTTTGAACGCCGAAAAGCATTTGCTGAACGAAAGCCGGTTTGTCAATACCCAAAACTACTGCGTGCAGGAATCATCAAAGTCAACAAACGGTTATCCGTAAACATAAAGGTGATACATACGGTATGTATACAGATAATACTGAAGATAAATTATATAGAAGTATGCAATTCACCTTGAATCCGACCATTCAAAATAAAAAAAATGTGGACTGCGAAAAATCCTACTTATCTAATAGCGATGGAATGGTTCGGTGAAGTGACAAATACTTCAACGACGCTGATTTGTCTGTTGGTTGACAGTAATATCCTGTAATTTTTTATAGATCGCGATTACTAATGTTAATACATTGGAAAACTCGCAGTGATGGCTTTGTAGTCTGCAAGCCAATATTTTCGAAATTAAACATGGATTTTGTTTGTCTATAAAATGAGCATTTCAATATTTCTCGTTTTTGTGATGTTTAATGTTTCCATGGTGTCTCATTTAAAAGTAACATATGCACAATATATAACGTAAACTTGCTTTTACATGAACAGGTCAACAAAAATAAAATGCGGGTATCCTTTGAATTTACCCTGAAACGCCAAATGTTGAATTTACACAGTACACAGTTTCACCAAATTATGTGCATAGTCTTTCAGGCCAGCACAACGCACACGTGACTGCAGTCATAGACTGAAAATCTGACGGACATTTACAGCTGAGAAGTGAGTGTGGTAGTTTTGGGTCTGTGTTTTTGTTAAACATAGAGCACAGCTCTACCCGTCTCCTTTGGTTCATAATGCAGGGCACTGAGTGAATATGTGTCTGGATAAAAAACTGCAAGAATCAATCAATCGTTGCTTTTGTGTACGTTCATCGAGGCAGCCGAAAGCTCTATCAAGTCTAAGATTGTCACGGTTTTGTTTTGCCGCTTCGTTTATTCACACTAATCTGCATAAACTATAAGCAGATCCACTCTCTAATAACATAACATTAATACTCACTTTTTTGTTTGATGTTACTGTGTTTTAACAGCGGTTTGAAAATAAGTGCTTAATAGCTGTTTAGATGCATGTATGTACTGTAGGCTTTAATATTTATAACCAGGCAATAGCAAATATTTACCTAAATTAGATCACATAAAAATTACATTTCTTTTACTCCTGTCCCGCAAATCTCTTTTTCATCCCTGGCCAGAACCCCTGTCTTTTCTGTCAAGAGCCACCCTGACGCGTCATTAATGGTAGGGTTATAATTCAGTTAGTTGGGCAGGCTTCTCCATTGTCCTATCATTTGATGGTCTCTTGCTTGGATGAAATTCCACCTGATTTCATCTCCCCGTTCATCCCACAATTTCCAAAACGTTTGGTCCACAATTCTTGTGCAAATATTTCCCTACGTATCCACCCCCGTAACCCAACAATAGCTTTCGCGCTTGCCTGACCCTTGGCCTCTTAACATTCCTCTGTTTTCCGATAAGCTAGAATGGCTTTCTGGAATTCGCTACCACCTTTCACGCCACACAGAAATGCTCCAAGGTCTCCTCCTGCGATAATCCAAAGCACAAGCACTGATATGCCATGAACATCTCCCACTGTTTTCTCTTGCGAGATATGTCTATGTCCCTTATCTGTAACCATGAAAGGCAATTTGCTTTCCATGACCCATACATCTACAACAAACTTCGGCAATTCCTTCCCTCCTGTCTAAGTAGAACATTTGAATGCTTCTCCCAAGCTTCCATTACACATTCCTGTTTCTTTTGTTTTCATCCTACTATTCACATAACTCTGCCGTTCTTACAGTCTCATTTCCCATCTTGAAATCTAGAAAGACTAGATAAACAATAAAAACAGGGGACTTTTAGTTAGATCGGTGGGGTATGTGTCCTCAGCCTAGAGCAATTCACACGCTACTCGCAGTTTGCAATTATGTGTCTAGCAGTCTCATCAATAGCTTTGCGAACAGCCTTATCTGTACTCAGATAACACATACAAATATTAGATATGGCGTTTCGTATAAAAGCATTATTGTCAAAATTTGTCTGTTGCAGCAGACTTGAAATAAAATAAAGAAAAAACAGAGATCATCAAAAGAAAAAGAAGTTGATATTTTTGGTTTATAAAATCTCGAATCTCGAAAAAAAGATCAAACAAAAACAGATAAAATATGCGCCATTTGCTTTCAAGTACAGAAAAGCTTAAGTTGATGCTTAAATGTTTGTTGCAATTTGCAGACACATGACCAATTTTAGAGTTTGTCCAGAATAAAGCAATCAATTTTCTTCCAAACGAATCGATTTCAACGCGACACAAATTCGTTGTTGAACTGTGATTCCTTTGAAGTTTAGTTTAGTTTAGTTTTAATTACGACACGTCCCGATTTGGAGAATCCTTATGTTTTGAAGGAATTAAAAGCCATCTTTAGTTTTCAATCCAAGTCAATGCAATCACAGCGCAAAGAGGTCCGATCAGAGCTCATACTAATTAAATGAAATTGAATTGGCTGTGACCAACATGAAAATCAAAAGAGCAATGGCAAATTCTGAAAAGCAAAAGATGCCAAATTTTGTTAGCTTGCGCCCTTAACATTGGTTGCATGGTGAAGCAGTGACTTTATTGTCACCGAAATTCCCACGTTGTTAAATTACTAATGTGACATATCGCAGGACATACACGACTGTATTTATCATTAGATTTTAAGCTGAGTCTGCTGATTACATATACAGTAAGTCCTTACATAAAACAAACTGTATGTGCGACGGTATAAGTGTATTTACATTACACTAGACTGTTAAGGACACAGTTACAGTTTTAGTACAGTGGCACTAAAACTTTTGACTTAAGTGTATACCATAAATCACTTTCAACATATAACACACACATACACTCACTGTAAACTGACTTTTCGTGCCGCTTTTGTCACTTTTGTACACATTCTGGAAAAATGATTGCTTCGTTTCACTTTTACTCTGCTCTGTTGATGGATAATTTAGTTAAACTGTATGGTGTAGCCTTACAGTTTATTTGAAATGTCACCACTCCATATAAGATAGGTAAGATTAATCTTTATTAAATATTAAAGTTAATAATAGATTTACAAACATCAGTCATTTTTATTTGAAAGCAGATTTTTATTTTAATTTCAGCCATTTTTTTATATTTTACTCAGATTGGAAATTGTGCATGCTATATAAAGTGGCTAAACTAGACTTTTTAGTCATTTTAGACCATACTTTATATTTCTTAATTAAATGACTATATATATAGGAACATTTTTAGTGATAGAAGGACCATGAAACCACACAGTAGCATTTAGGATTCCTAAAATGTTGAACTCTGTCTTTGTCCACTCCCTCTTTCTCTCTCTCTCTCTCTCTCTCTAAAAAGTGGTGTTCTGATAATGCTACTGCAGTAATAGTCAACAAACAAATTATTGATAATCTCTCGTTTTCTACGCGGGTGTATCTGCATGCTGCCTAGAAATTATATGCAAATAAACTGGGCAAAATTTGTTGTTTGCCGAGACATCAAATAAAACAGTCACAGTAATGCTCAACTGGAAAACGTCATCTTTAACTCCAGATTAATCTAATCATTAGAAAATTAACCTTTATTGCTTGCACGACCGTAATGTGGCCTCAAGAAACTGAAGCGATTAAAGCTCTGGATTAAAAATTTAAAAAAAAATTAAATATATGAAAAACGAGGAAGAGGAGTTAGTGTCGTTGAAACTTTGAAACTGCAGAATATGGTGATTTATTTAAACCAGATAGATGGCATAACTATTTAAAGAATTAGAAAGCTTGGACTGTTAAAGAAAGAAACACAATTCTGGTGTAAAACTGAAGAACTCCGACGAAATAAAAATTTAAGTCAAATGAGATAAATAAAGAGTATGACTTTCTTACAAGCAATTTAACTATGTATCCAAAATCACAACAAGAAAGGTTTGCCGAGAGCTAGGTTCTATCTACTGCTTTCAGAAATTATGCTAGCTAACCCCACACAAACTTTCGCACTTTGAACAGGTGGAGCAGATTGCAAGAAAAATCTTAAGCTTTTTCACGGTAGAATAAAATGAAATAAATGTTACTTATTTTTAAACTTTATTTTTAAATGTTACTTATTTTTCTTTGAACGTTTAATTTTATACAACAAAGATGTCTACTTGGCGAACCTGTTCGTAATGCATATCTTCGTAATGCATAACGCAGTAGAATTTTATACAACAAAGATGTCTACTTGGCGAACCTGTTCGTAATGCATATCTTATTTCGAATTTCCTTTTGACGGTGTGTTTGTTTCTAACTTACGGCTCATATGATAATGAGTTCGATAGTTCGTAAATAGTATTTGTCTATGCTGGTAACGGGCCGATGGAGGGATAAACTGCCACAGCTTTGTTAGAATGTTGTTGTTTTAACGAGAAATGATAATGATAAAATTAAAAAAAACCCAATAGTCTTACTCATTGTTAAACATTTACTCTGTAATTTTAACGTTTGTTTTTGTATTTTCCACCTACATTTTTGGATAAAAAACTTGAATAAAATTAACTATTTATTTTTGCATTGGTTTTGGGTCGTGTCCTAGAATGAGTTAAAGTTTACGATATTAGACAAGCAACAGTTTCCTTATTTCCAGTTTCGACTCCCACAAGATATTACACTTTCAAGAAAAACTAATTGTTTTTCTGTTCATCATTTTAATAATAATTTTCTACGTATTTTTGACAGATATGTTCAGTTCTCGCTCAGGTGTGTTCAGTGGAGCTGCCAAAACTGGAAAGGTCTGGACTTATCAGATATACTTTGACCCCGAAGCTGACCAGGAAAAAGGAAATGTCTACAATATCAGTGAGCAGGAATTATTTACCAAACTTACGCGACTTGTAGATGCAAATGAACCAATTGAACTTGTTGTAGCCTTTAAGGTTCCATTAAAGTCCTCGCAGTTTACGAAGTTTATCCTTTATCATATGTTCATAGTGTTTGAAACAAAGACATGGTTGTGGTCCGTCGAAAAACATTGCGATGGTATCACTATTCAAAGAAGTAAACAGCTTTGGGCTGTCAAAGAGAGATACAGACAAAAGAAGCGGAAAACTGGTATCACCGAAATGAAAACAGACGACGGAAAAACGAGTGTTCTGGAACTGATTGGATGGCTCTATCAAAATAATGAACTGAATAAAGAATACAATGTTTATAAAAGCAACTGCAAGCATTTTGCTACAGCAGTTTTTAATCACGTGGCAAAGACCAAGACGCTGTAGAAACAATTTATAAACCTGTTATTTATTCAAAACTTATAATTAATGAAGATTTTAGTTTGCTTAATTTGCAATAAAGAAGGGCGATGGATTTCTATAGGCTCACAGAATGCACAATCAGAAATGTACGAAACATTCTGTAGCTGTGAATTGACATTTATTTCTGCCTCAAATCTTAAGCTGTGGTTTAGAACGCTTAACTCGGCGACGCAGTAAAGCATTGTTGGGTCAGGATAGTATTTAAGTGTGCTACCGCAGTTGATCTCTTCTGTGTGATCGCAGCTGGTGAAGAACGCTAAATGTGCGGCGAAGGTACTGACGGCTGAATGACAGAGCAGTCACTTTGAGTGACAAGACCGTGATGATGTCCAGATACTCTCAGAGTAACGAGACACAATCTAACACTGCGATTTTTTCAAGATATGTCGAACAGTTTCTTTTTTAATTATTTATTACTTATTTAATTACCTATCTACTCTACCTTAATTTGGTTCAGGGCAGCGAATTTGGTTTGTGATCATGTTGATAACGTTTCCTGAATAAGATGGAAAGTTACCAGAGGCATTTTAATTGTTTATATTGATGTGAAGACATAGAATCCATATTTTGGTGTAAAAATGCACACTAAACCACATTAAGTGTAATTATTGATGCTTTGGCTAGTCTAGAAAGTATTTACAGTAGTCGCAATGGGAAGGTGTTCTAGACAATTTAAGATATAACACAAAAGTAGCGACGTATGGGACTTTTTTGGGTCGGTACTGTCCAAGTGCTCTAACCATCTCATATGGTGTTGTGGCTTGGTGTGACTTAATCACTGCAAAACTTTTCTGTTACTCTTTCAAACTTTGGCGACATTAACTTTGCTCTATATGTCTTTATTTTATCAAATCGTGACTAAATCAAATAAGAACTGAAAATATGAAAACGTGACTTCATTCTGAACAAACCAGCAAACGAATCCAATAAATTTGTTGAGTAGTTAGTCTAGAGTGTTTGCTAAAATAAATGTTGAAGATTCTGTCTAGTTCGCCTCGAGAGATCTCCGACTAAACGAACTATAAAATATCGGAAGCGTGCGGATAGGATTGGAACTTCAGCATACATATTGTTGAATATCCTACTTGAAGGATCAAACAAAGACGCATAAGACGACAAGAGGAGCAGAATGAAGTCTTACTTTTATCCAGTAGACCATTTTTACGGCGATACTTACATCGTGTTACCGTAGTTTGTCATGTGGCCTTTAATACAAAAAAGGTAAAAAATCTGCTTATGCTAGACTCTCTCCTGGAGATTTGCTGCAATGGTAGCCGTTTTCCTCACAGCATTGGTTTTGTCGAAGTCAGTGTTTATGCCCAGACACATTGTTCATACATTCCATCAGCCTGTCCGTAGCACTCCATTCTTTTTGGGTACTGATAATGACAATCTGGTACCCCTGAGCTTCATGCACCTTACGAAGCAGACCGTAGTGGAAAAGTACCTTACTGGTACCTTACCAACTTAAGATAGGTAGCGACGGAATTATGAAATGCGAAGATTTATCCCCCTTCCCCTCCTACGGCGGCAACCTACGGTGTGCTCGAACTGATGCTAACAGTGAGGCTTCAGCGTAAAATTTCAAGCGAATTTAACAAAATGTGTAGGAGGAGATAGCCAAACCATCCAAAATTCGCAAAAAGCAAAAATAAAATAAATGGCGATTTTCCCGTAAGTGGAACATATTTTGAAACATTTTATCACAATCCAGCGGACACTGAAACAGCAATATCGATTAAACAAAGTTTACAGAGGGACGGATGGACAGACGATGAAACACTTTTGGTAGCACCAAATGCCACCTGCATTAAAATGGGCCACGGAATAGGGCTTATGTAGCTTTTGGTCGATCCGCTGTTACTCGTGCGATGTTGCTTTGGTGATTCTGAACGTTTGCCTCTGCAGTGAAGGTAATGAGCGCTCCACATAATAAGTACTGAAATGTGTTGTAGTTTCAGTCGACAACACTGTCCAAGCGAAAACACTTACGCTATATCGAGGCCTACTAACGCGAGAAAATTTTTTGTCACTAAACCGGGAAGATTTGGCGAACCACCAAAACAACACACACAATTCAACTGTAGGCACATAGTGTTAAATATTTCATAGAAAACACAGAACGTATAGAGAAAATATAGTTTTGGCGAAAATTTAAGGAATTTTGGAATTTTGCAAATTCGTCAAATTGGCAAAAATAAAGTGGGCTCTAGTACTTTTTTATCGTTTTCCCAGAGTATCCCCATACAATATTTGAACATATTTAACAAAATTTGTAGGAAGAGTACTTTTTATTCTCAAAGGTTGTGATCGGTTCGCCATATTCGCGAAACTGGCGAAATGTAAAAATGAAATATTGGGCATTTGTCCCACTAGGTGTGCCATATTTTTACGAAACGGACATTCATAACAATATTCTCTTCATAACAAAAATTTAATAGCGTTGGTTAATTTTCAGAAGAAAGATGGCTGCAGCACTTTTAAGTTGATTGCATCAAGACTGTAATAGATAATGTAAAAAGAAGTTGCAAATTTACTTATATGTAAGACCATTTCAAATTTTTCAATTTTTCAAATAGTTCGGGCAATTGTCGTTCCAGCGCAAAATGACATGTACCATTGAACGAATTGCACAAGTGCTGTAGCAGTGCGATATCCCGTCGCATGTTGGACTTGCGGCGTATGCGGTGATTTGGGCTGCGTAGTGGCGTCATCGCAGAAATGAGGCGTCGCATGGAGGGGCGTATGACGCGGACAACTCCTGCTATCCAATTGAGTTTGCCCAGCAAGCTTTGCAGTTCACGTTTTATTGCGCGTTGTTTGGTATTTAGCCAGAGCGATAACAAATCCCGTATGGACTCGATTTTTTCTGATGGTATTGCGAGAGTACAACTGCGTGTGTCTATTGTTACTCCGAGAAAAGTCAGGCATTTGGTGGTCGATACACACTTATCCCAGTTAATGGAAAACCCCAACGAAATTAGTACATGCATCAGGTAGTTCATAGCCTGTTGAACTTTGGATTCATTTTCGCCCGACATGTAGACATCATCTAAATAGCAAATAATCGCTTAAATTCCCATTCTTCGCAACGACCGACACACACTTTGCGTTAATCTATGGAAAATTCCAACACTCAAAGACGCTCCGAACGGAAGTCTGGTATCTTTTAAATAAGTGCATTTTGAGTCTCGTTTAAATTTCCATTTTAAACCAGTCAATTTTGTTGAAAACCCACTTACAGGTACATGTTTAAAAACGCTTTTTAAATCAATTTTCGCAATAAATATTCTTTACCTGTCATTTCCACAAAGGTGTGATTATCAGGCATTACGTATGAGTTAACTGAATATCCTAATGGTTACGAGCAGTCATGAATGAGGCGCACGTTTCCTGTGCCGAAATGGGAGATACTATTATGGGCTTTTCTTCCACAATTTTGTAACGACCAAGTACTATTTCTTTGTTAATCCATTCTTCGACCAAGTCCCTATGTGTAATTTCGGCTGAACGGCTGTTGGGTGCTTCCGTGGGTACTATGTTATTTCGGCCAACGTTTGTTATCTCGAAGCCGTTTTTGAGTCGGTAAGAATAAAATCTCTGTCCGGGTCAGTATCCAAAACACGTTTGCATTCTTCTATTTTATTCGTTAGTGGGCTAGAGACTTCGTATTCCTATTCTTGGTGTAAGAATTCTGGGTGGTTCTTGTAACACTTAACGCACAGGTGAGAGTATTTGCACATAGGATGAGCGCATCCTTTCCGAGAATTAAAATTTCGACAGATTTCTCTACCAGATGGATCACGGGTGGACTGGGTTTTAGGGCGCGTTTGTGCCTTTTTGGGTACTGATTCAAAGCGATGGGAAAATATGCACACTCCCATAAGATAGGTGTCGTCGTCGCTCCATCTGAGATGCCCTGCGTTCGCACATGTCTGCAAATTTTATAGTATAAAGATTATATCCCTCTTGATCATCTTTGGAGCGAAACTGTCCTGTTTTGGAGAGGACATCGTAAATTCTGGCATGCCCTTTCACCCACTGTTGGGGTGTGGTTTGCTCTGGAGTTATCCGTTTACCATTTGACACGTACATAATTTTGGCATCTCCGTGTGTGGAGAAGATTCTTCCCTCTGGACACCAAGAAAGGAGCCACAAAAATCTTGTACGAATAATGTTTTCCCGTTACCTGGCGTCTTCCCTGTCAGCCATGGGTCATCCGACGTGGGCTTTTCCTTTAGCGTTTCAAGCAGACTGGCTAGCGTAACATCGTCGGGGGATAGTCTTCAGCGTCACAGGATCCGGTGCCGTCTTGCTTGAGGCAGTTTCAGCGTTATCAGTATCCGTGTCACTTGGAGCATTGTCCTCACACACAGGCACATTTAATTCAGGTTTATTAGCCCTGCTAAGTTTACCAATTTTCAGGTCAGCGATTGCGGCCTGTAGGGCTTTTTGTTGACCGACTGACAGTTTAAGAGCTTTCAACACAGTGGAGTCGATATGAACTAGTGTTTCAGCAGCAAGAAACTCTTCGTTTACTAGAGCATCAAATGTGTTTTTCGTTAGATGTTTATCCTTTGCTCAGTCTGTTAGTTTTGTAACGGCGACCGCGATTTGGCCCGCTTCCAATTTTTTTAACTACTTTTGGCAATTTACTAATGCATAAGTAGCAACCATAAGCAAAAGCTTTGAGCGCAGCGAAAAAATAATGAGCTGAGTATATCCCCACCGCGTTGGGGTTTTGTTCCAGAAACCCCACCCCTCCTTAACTGGATCCCGCCAATATGATGAGTAGGTTGGGATCAAGAGTCGTGACTGGCTGTCGAGGGGAGGGGCGTGCTGAGTAAATTGCTTTCACATCGGCATCACGTTTAAAATAGAATAACAACCTTATTTTCTCAGTAAGACCATTTCAAATTTTTGGGGTAAAGTTGGTCCCACTTTGTATGAAGTTTGGGATCACCAAAGCCAGCATTTGTTTTCGTTGTTTACCGATGTTTGTTGACCGACGGACAGACGATAGTTGGGTATAGCACATGTAGCCCCTGGCAACATGTGCTAATTAAGGGCGACGGACACCAATTAGCGGGACAGGACAAGACCGGTTGGCAAGAAAGTTAGATTCTTAAACATTTATGTCTCATTAATAAGTAATATTTTACTATACAAATACTGCGTAGTTTAGATGCTATGAAATATGGAATTAGAATTAATGTACGTAATATTTAAGAGATAAATATATATATATATATATATATATATATATCATTACTTCTATCTGCCCGACATACAAATATATTTTAAAAATATTAATTACCGCTGGCAAATCAATTCAATTGTGCGACCTATGGATTTCGTTATCTAACCTTTGACAATGCTATAATTACTTCTACTGTGCCAATGTCTAGAACTTTGCAAGACAAATTCCTTGTGTTTGTGGGATCTTGTTTCAGCTCGATTATAAAAATGAACACCTATAATATACAAGCATGTCCAAGAACATGACCCAGCCGAGTTACCAAACAAGGAAAGAGAGAAAAACTGAAACGAATACTGCTAGGCCAAACAATGAAGAACTTTGTTTCCGAACACAGGGTTGCCACACAATTTTATGAACCATTTTTCCTGACTTTTTCCTGACCTTTTCACGACTTTTCCTGACTTTTTACTGCATATAATTTTTCTTTTTCCCGTTTTCCATAGGCTCATACTCAAATAGATACATATGATATAGTAAATCTACATATTTCAATATAACTACGTGAGATAACCTTAATATTGCCTATCAGAGTGCTTAGATAATCATAAGATTATCTTCCAATCAATTAACGTTCGAATAACAGAAAAGCTAATTGCTGCTGCTGTTATTATAATTTTTATTATTATTATCATTATCATTTTTTTTTATAATTATTTGTAACGTTTGGTCCATCACTGCCGACCTGTAAGAGCAAGTGTGATGGCAAGGCTTTTGCCGCATCGTTGAAGTTATTGAGGAGATCTTTGGCTGTTGTATGACCCAGGAACTTTGAATCAAGATATTGTGTGACAACTTCTGAATTTACCCAGTGTCTGACCATTACATCCATTTGCTCGTCTTGTGTAACCCTGTTTCTTGGTTCGTCATACAGTAATACATAATCATCACTTGAACAAACGCTTTTAAGTAACTTATCCTTGAAATATGGTATGAGTCTATGGGCAACGATATAGGAGGATTTTGTGCGTTACATATTGAATTTTGCGGCTATCTCACTATCTCGGAACATTTTGCGGAATATGTCCCCAGCATCGGTTGATAAATTAAAACTGGAGTTGTCCTCTACTTTTTCTCAAAGACCACATAATCTCGGTACGAAGAACCTCCTCGAGGCTTACAAACTGAGACAACGATGAGGTATCTGTGGTAGATTTACACTGAGCCTTTTTCCCGTCACCTGGTACTTCGCCGACCAATGATTAAAATTTACTGTTTTTTGACCATTCTCTCGAAAAATACGTTTCTTTGCTTGACATTTCGATATTTTTCAGTTCACAAATTTACTGCAACCTCTCTTTTTCTTCAGTCTCAAAAATAGCTCTTTTGCTGCTTAACGAATATCTTCAATGATACAAACACTCGTCCAAAAAGATAAACGTTCAGCAGCAACAAAAGGAAACCTTTCTATAAATTTCTGCAGCATGTACAGAAATAGTCAACATGTGATAAAACAGCAACTTTACAGGTGCTATTCCATCAGATGGTCTTCTCCCTCAGCTTATTGCTTAGAATCACACACAATGGGAGACATTCACTAACAGTGTAAAACACCAACGCAGGTTAATGAACAGATACAGGTATTCTTTAAAAATGTTTCATGGGATACGGCCTTTCGCTGCGCACAGCTTATATATGCTTGACGGGCGCTTTAGACCACTCTTCCACACCGTCCCTCATCCCCACTTCAAGTCCTTACTTTTTCCACGTCCAAACTTGAAAAGACCCTCTTTGTGAAAGAAGAGACACAGAGAATGTACATAACTAATTAAATGATATATCTTTGCGTGGATAAAAAATCGCAATTTCGCAACAAGGCTTTAAGATTCTATGTGCCGCTTGCTAGCAAACTACGGACAACACGCAAACTCAACCCTAGTGCTTCGTTTATCTAAGGCATTCCCGCATGATGTGTTTTTCGTCCTGGTATAAAGCTACAGAATCAATCCAGCTGTCTAGAAAGTGTGATGTAGAAAACCAATGTGTCTGATTTGAAAAAAATCATCACTGGGAGGACGAAACAATCCACATCTCACTATTACTTGAAAAAAATAAAGAAAATAAAAAAACAGGAATTTCCTGACTTTTCCTGAATAAAATTTTTTTCCTGACTTTTTCCTGACTGTGGCAACCCTGACTGAACTTTTTCATAATTTTAGTACACAAAAACGGGTTTTCCCGGGTGGAAGCTTCCCGAAAAGGAGGTTGGGTTTTGACGATTCACGTATTAACCGACACTTACACAATTTTACAAAATTTTTAAAATTCCACCGTTTCGGCATTTTTTTGTCATTTGCGAAAAAAGCAAGCACCTAAGAAACTTTCGATTAAAATTTTGTAACTATTTGAAAAAAAAACTGAGAGAAATGAATGGTTTGACAATTCAGTTATTTACTACCATTTATTCCAGTTTTTGCCAAATTTCAAAGTTCCGCCATTTTGACAGTTTTTGGCGAACCGCAAAAAAAAAAAAAAAATAGCCTGGTAGGCGAACCCCTGGGGGACATCCTTGCGTAACATCTAAAGGATTGGTTTAAAACTGTAGGAGTAGCATTTAAAAATTGGTCAAAACGGGCACAGAAAGTGCCGCTATTTTGTCAATCGTCAAAAAAAGTAAAAGCCAGATGGGGGACCACCAAGGGAACATTCCTGATTAATATCAAAACGATTGGAGCAAAACTGTAGGAGCAGTAGCATTTTAAAGAAAAAGTTTAACATACGCACATACATTCAAGTCCCCTATAGTCATACGACTAACCCAGTCCGACAAAGTCGTTTCTTTACATCAAGAACAACACAGGTGTAAAATCTGATGGTCCTAAAGAGAACTTGCTCAGTGAAGCATGCACAAAATGACGGAGCACTTGACAATAAAAACATCTCAAAAAGGAGGATGTATACATCATTCAGCCACTGACTAGCTAAACACTAATATCAAAGGCCAAACGCTAATTAATCTCTTCAACGGTAAAACGCTAATTAATCTCTTCAAAGGTAAAATGCTAATTAATCTCTTTAAATTGTATATAAAGTCCTGACAAATTTTATATAATTCCTACCTGAAAAAACATTAAGCACCTAATCTCTTTTTATTTTAACAAGTATTTATTGATTTTATTTTTCATTTTCTTCACAAGGCATTCTCTAGTCCTTTAACTATCCAATAACTTTGGAGATCAGCATCCATAATGAGTGCAGCGCCATGTATTTGCCCCAGTTTATCAATGCAGTTTGCAAGTTTACGCCAGGGAATAACTTGGACAGTAATTTTCTAAGTGCCGCTACTGCAAAGGCTGCCAATATTACACAAACACAGACCCCACTGATCCAACTAAACTGGTTTCCTGAACGCGGTGGCGTTTGCGTCGTAAACTTACACCAACGTACGAACTGTTCGCAGTTTGCAGCTATGTGCCCGGTAGTCTGGTTCTTAGGGAGGCCAACTCCGCTCTCAGTTTTCGTGTAGGTTGTATACTCCTTGCTGCCTAGTTTGGATTTTGCTTGGCGAATAGCCTTATCTGCACTGAGTAACACGAGCTCTTTATCTGCTGAGTGCGAGATTCTGTCTTGAGACAGTTCTTGGTAATCAGTCGCGGTCATTTGGCGTTGACCTTCATTGTACACTATCCGTGACAAACCGGAAGTGGGAAAATAATAAGTTGATCTAGCAATTCCACTGGCGCTGTTTTCAAAGACCTTGAATGTATTTTTATTGGCTTTCACATCTTCGACTAAGGCATGATGGTAGAAACTCCCTGGAACCGCTTTCTGTTTTTCAGGGCGTATTTTCAGTTTTTCAAGTAGATTCGTCTTCTTTGTTTATTTGTGAAAAAATATCACTCAACTGACATTTTGTACCAGGACATTTCGCGCCATTTGTGATTGGTTTATATTGTGAACAGTTCAAATTCGAAACGTTCGGAATCACAAGGCAGTTTGTCCCACAAGTAGGTACACAATGAGATCGCCAGTTACAATATACATTTCAACATTGTGGAACGAACTGCCTTAACGAGCTGAATCGAGCTGTCCGAACGATTGACCTGCAGGAACTAAGTGTCGAGTGTGGCACAAATTGTCAGTGGAGCAAGTTGTCAGTGTAGCAAGTTGTCAGTGGAACAAGTTGTCAGTGGAACAAATTGTCAGTGGAACAAGTTGTCAACGGAACAAGTTGTTATTGCGACAAATTGTCAGTGGAACAGGTTTTCAACGGAACAAGTTGTTATTGCAATAAATTGTCAGTGGAACAAGTTGTCAACGGAACAAGTTGTTATTGCGACAAATTGTCAGTGGAACAAGTTTTCAACGGAACAAGTTGTTATTGCAATAAATTGTCAGTGGAACAAGTTGTCAACGGAACAAGTTGTTATTGCAATAAATTGTCAGTGGAACAAGTTTTCAACGGAACAAGTTGTTATTGCAATAAATTGTCAGTGGAACAAGTTGTCAACGGAACAAGTTGTTATTGCAACATACTGTCAGTGGAACAAGTTGTCAACGGAACAAGTTGTTATTGCAATAAATTGTCAGTGGAACAAGTTGTCAGTGGAACAAGTTATCACTGGAACAAATTTTCAGTGGAAGAAGTTGTTAGTGGAAGAAATTGTCAGTTGAACAAGCTGTCAGTGGAACAAGTTGTCAACGGAACAAGTTGTTATCGCAACAAACTGTCAGTGGAACAAGTTTTCAGTTTAACAAGTTGTCAGTGGAACAAATTTTCAATGGAACAAGTTGTCAAAGGATCAATTTATTATTGGAGCAAGTTATCGGTGGAACAAATTGTCAGTGGAACAAGTTGTGATTGGAACAAGATTTCCCACTACCTTTTGTGGTTGTTCCTGAATTTTCCATAAAACATGATCAGCTTTTCGCAACAGTTCGATTTTTGATACTATCTCTGTGTTTGCTGGCTGTTCTGTTGGACAGTTTGTACATCCGCTGAGCTTCGAGCCTGTTTGAATGAAAAAAAAAAAAATAGAAATACATATCCTTATGTGTATTATCTTGCTTTCTTGTTGTAGTCAGTAAGACAGATTTCAATGCTGTTTTGAGAAATAAATGTGCAATATAAAACAAAATGTTTGACCTATGACCTATCAGATTACGACAAAATAGAGCAATATAAGTTGGACATATGCTTAAAAAATGTATTTTATGCTAAACTAGTTCAGCCATTCATCCATTAATAACAGTCAAACGGTTCACCCAAGCACTTTATGTTAAATTCTTGTTGCAGTTTATCGGTTGGTCGAATAAGTCACATCACTGCAAAAATAAACCTTCCTTATGAAAGTAGGAAATGCAATGAACAATAAACGTCGTCGAGATTTTTGGTTTTCGGCAAGAACTGAACAAAAGACTTTGGCGCCGCTTTTTCGCCTAACCTGGTCCGGTTGTAATCTTTTACTTACTAGACATGATTTTTCGCTCCTCTTTTCTTTGCTTCCTGATGGTAATTATAGAATTTCACCTGAAATGTCCAAGAAATAAAGGCACGGAGTAACTGCAGCTAAGATGGTCATACCGATTTATATCGTACATTTAAAATATTACACATTTTGAGTGCAATCCTTACAAGGCCGGGAAGGAAAGCAGTGGTCCCTACTTTTTCCAAAAAAATGGCCTGGCAAACCCCCTAAATTCTTTAGTTCACAGGCTTGTACTAGGTTTTCCACGCAAAGAAATGACCAACCATAAGTGACCCATAAACATATCGCTTATTTAGAACCAGATACGGAAAACAGACGAATAATCCGGGCCATAATTTCAATTTTTGGGTCAAAAGTATGACCAATAATTTTACAATATAATTCTATAAAAACAACCTGAGAACAATAATCTTCCCTTCACAGGAAATACAACTTAATATGAAAACGCTGGCATAAAATTTAAATTCTGATGTGAGAAGAACACTAAAAAACCCTTAAGAAACCAAAATAAAAAAATGTACATTGCCGCTGCAAACAAACCGAAAAAATAATTTACTTAGAGCAATTGCCATTCGAACTATTTTATGTTTTCATTGTTAATGTGTTACCACACAGGAATGATATTACACCAAAATCAGATGTTGTTATACCTCTATTAATAATTTATGCCTTGCTATCTGTCTTTTTGCGCAGATTATAATTCCCCACCAAAAAACTGACAACAAAATATTTTTCCGAAACAGATTCCATAAAATACAGTATGTACATCACCTGTGTAATTTCGACTACTTATGAATCATAATCCCACAAGTCTAGCGAGCATCATACCAACTGAGCTAAACCGGTCAAATGCAAATGTCAGTTTTGAAACGTGCTCTCATTAGCTACTGATCGATATTAATCGAGAGCAGCAGAGCCTGCAGTTGGATGATAGCTGTTGTATAAGGCGGGTATCTCGAGTTTAGCTGGACAGATTTCAACCAAAATTGGTAGGTAGAATGGTGGGCAAAGGCACTTGACCCGATTATATCAAAAACAAAAAAACTTGACCTGATTAGGTTTTTGTGACCTTGGGTCAAGGGTCACTCGAACTGTTTTATTTTAAAAAAACGGAGGTGCGGCGGGGGACTTAACTAGTTCACTGGTATACTTGTTTCATTCATTATGTAACGGGAATTGGGCGTGTCATATATGAGCAATATTTGAATCGACCTCTTCTGCCAGTGCTATATGTTTGTTCCGAGTAATAAGCAAATTTGTACTTTCGGACCTTCCCGACAGAGGTGCCGTTTCCACTAAGAAATGATAAGGGTAAAACATCAAAATTCTAATTTTCTCTTGACATGCTTACTTTTAAATTTTAAAAGCCAAATATGATCGTTTACAAACTGTTTTACATATTATTGAGCCTCCTTAATAGCCGACTTGTGAATTTGTTTCCAGCAAAATGGAATATTGTCGATTTTTGAAAGTTTCTTTTTTTTTTTAATCAATCAATTTTTTTTTCATTTCTTCATGCCTTTATTCCAACCAATTCGGTGGAAACGCCAAAACTTTTCGGCAAAATCAGCCAATTCGCACTTTGACTTTTGCCAAAAGTTTTTTGCGTTTCGGCTGAATTCAGTTAGGATAAGGGTATAAAGAAATGATAGAAAAAGCTGGCAAAAATCAGCAAAATTCCATTTTGTCAGAACCATATTCACATATTGGCTATTAAAGGGACTAAATAATATGTAAAATATACTTTTTAAAAGATCATTTTATAGGTGTAAATTAAAGTGTGCATGTTGAAAGAAAAATGGAATTTTGATGTTTGCCCTTATCATTTCTTTATAATTTATCCCAAAATATTTGCAGTCGAAACAAAACCTCCGCCGGATTTTTTCAGATCCCATGTAGTTAATTCCCAAATATCGCCGTTTTTCCGTCACAATATTTCACGAAATATTTCGGAAATATAACGAAAGTCGGCCCCCATAATTTTTGAATGGTTTCTGCAATTATTCAACACTGACAGAAACGGAACTTAAAAAAAAACCAAAAACTGTTTTGTTTACATCAGTTACGGGTCTGGCTATAGATTGAATAGGCAATTTAATTTTTCACTATATATTGAGCAGGTTTATTCAATGTTTTCTCTAGTTTATTTAAATGAATAATAATGGGCAAGTAAATTAAGTTAAACATATCATCGTCAATCGGTGACTTCAAATATGTGGCATTTGAGACTAAATTGGTCCTTGTGTTTTTTTACAAAATTATAAAAGGTTTCTAATTTCCCAGTTTACCACTTAAAGAAACATGAAGTTCGTTATATTTTACAAGCACTTTAGACTATAAATCAACTGTTCCGGTTATATTCATTTATTTAGAAGCAGAATGAACTACCATTTTTATTTCCCAACTTACCTTTATAAAACAAAAATAAAATCTAAGTATGTGAATTTGACCTTGTTCGCTGTGTTGTTAAAACAAACTTTAAAAATTTCTTTTAATTTTTGAGCGACATCATTTACATGGATTTGACTACATACTTAAAATTTATGGTTTTAATGAATCATATGATTGCATTATTGATTTCAAGTTTTGCTTACTGTGCTTTAGGCTGCATTCGATACCTCGGAAATAAAAGAATATTTATGGAAGAGCGGGAAACAAGCACAATAACAGATGACATGAGAAGTGAAAACAAGTAACATAAGTAGTGAAATAACAGCTTCTGTAAAAAAACTGACTAATTTGTCACTCTAAATAATCTGCATCTTTAACTAAACCAATCATATGTACAAAGCAATGAGAATATGTTCCAGGGGATGGTACTGGTCAAATCAGCGCAGGCTACATTTTTTCCATATTTCCACTTGAGTTAACTCATGAGTTAACGGTTTTGTATGTACTAGTTACATTTCTTGGTCGACGGCGGCGACAGAAGTGGAATAGCTAAAAAGTTAGAAGTGAGAGACATAAAGAATAACAGTAATTTGCAAGATTTCCAACAAGACCGAACGTAGGAAATGTGTAAATAAAAGGCAAAAATGGTGGCAATAGATTATTCGAGACAGCATTCGTCCACTGTGGTCCACATTTTTCTTAGCGTTTACTCCTTAATCTGCAAAATTACTAAATTACTTCCAAACATTTTGAAATAACTACAGGTGACCATATTCACAATTAACTGTACAGTTAACTGATTCCGTTAACTGCTCTTCAAGAATAGGAAAAACAACTTCGCTTGAAATTTTTCACAGGAATTCACTGGGTTGTTGAAAAACTGTCCTGTATATATCGAGACGTAACGTACGGGTCACTGTCTGTTGCATATAGACAGTTTGAAGGATTATTTGGGTATTTTTACATAATCTTTGAAGGATAATCCATAAACACATATTAATGTTGTCATTTTATATTCGTATCACATGTCGTGGCATTTTCTGCTTACTCGGTTTCATCCCTCAAAATTTAAAAAGAACTAAACGACAATTATAATCTGAACGGATTGACACGAGAAAAACTGCTTTGAAAAAGTTTAAAGTAACTTCACTACTTGGCCTTCCTTGTACAAAGCTTTAGCATACAATAGACAAACGTTTCATTTTAATATGCGAAGTCATTGATTATATAAGTTTACAGATTAAATATGACTGCCTAACCAAACAAAACAAAGGCATTTTCTATCACATACTTCAATCCATTTCCCATTTGAAAATATCAATGTTGGAGTACTGATCATAACAATATACAAACTGCAATTTAATGGCTTAAAGTTTCAGAGATATATTAATTTCGAAAGATTTTATTCATTCTGAAAAATATAAACAGGACATCCGAGATTATAACTTACGGAATGGTACTAAACAATAAAACTTTTGGAAGCCCATAATTGTTAGGAGATTTTACATTTTGTGCACGATGGCTTTCCTTACAGAAATTCTAAAAGTCAAATACATTATTGCACTTCACTGTTGTGAAAGATTAATTCTGAAATACAAAATCAAAACAACTTGAATTTTAAATATGTGGCTAACATCTAGCGAAATCTTAAAATTAAAAAGTTTTCCCGGGTTTAAAATTTTAAAATGGAAATGTGTACGTGAACGGTTACCTCTACGCAATACAATGTTTCTTGCCGTTTGATTTCGGAAATCATAAATAGCTATTATAACTGGGTGGCTGAGGAAATTCCGAGGCCGCAAAATACCACAAGCAAAGCGTGGAAGGTTTGCATAGCAAGGATGCACAGTTGAAGTATTACTCAATTAAGGCATTAGAATGCTTGCAACAAAGATACACAAGTACAATCACATCACACTTAAAAAAGGAACTGATACATCAGAAGTGGAGACCAGCCAACATATTATTTTTACTCAATGAAAATATATTTATTAACATTTAAGATAATCAAGAAGCAAATACACTTGCTTTCACTAATACAATCTCATTTGCATCATGCTATATCTTGTCACAATACTGCCACAGTTATATAAATGTTTTGAACATAATTTTGATAACAGCTCCCGATAACAGTCCCGCACACAGATCTGATATCGTGGAATACTGATCTATGTGCAATACTGTATGAAGGGAACAACGGAATTCTGAGTCATGATTGGATGTTACCATGAATGCATTATAAATAAAGGAAACAAAAATGTCAATTTCAATGAACAAGTCAGCCTGCATTTGATAAAATATCTGAGGTTAAATTTCAATTACGCACGAAAGTATTCAAACAGACACGGGCGATAGGTACTAAAATGACAAATTAGACGCCATGAATACATTATAAATAAGGGAAACAATTCGCTAAACTAATTTCAATTAAGTTGAACCAGTAAGAATGCATCTCAAGCTAACTTTTAATCGCGAACGAAAGTATTCAGGTAGAGATGTGCGATATATACTAAAATGACAAGTTAGCTATAACTTCATGCAAAATGGTATGTGCATGATACTGAAACCTTGAGTGACAGCTGAGCGTTTTTCAAGTCAATAGTTCCCCTGACACGAATAGCGCTGCAATTACATGTAATTAGCACGAAAATCAAGCACCTAAACTCCCACTTTATCAAAGCACAACCTTCTGAACCCCACCAGTTTTACTTCATCTAGCTGTTAAGAGGTGAAAGTGATATTACAGCTGTAACGGACGGGAATTGGGGATCAGGACGTCGTGGCGGTTGCAGACACTTTATTGCGAAAGATTATTTAAATAAGAAACAATTATCAAGAATTCTATAAAATTCCTCTACTTTCACTGACTTACAACAATTAAAGAACCACACTTAAAACCTTTAATCCTTCACATTTAACATTTAACGTTTAAAGGTAAATAAAAAACAAGCACAATATTGACAACTATGACTCGCCTAAGTTCCTTAAACTGCATCATCAGTATGATCCCCGATGTCAACAATTGTTGAAAAGTCCTAAATAAACACGTAAACTAAACGATAAATCAATTTTCAGAGACCAAGTCCAGACTGAGAATAACGGTTCTCATTGGATAAAAATAAACTACATAAAATATTGATGGGGAACGTCCATTTGTTACCCAGAGGGAGCGGTCATTCGTCACAATAGTCCTAACTAAAATGTTTACTTATCGACATGACATGTCTACATTCCGAGGTCTGAGGTCTTTCTTGCAATGTATAATGCATTTTGTCTATTATTGTGTGTCGGGTCTATCCAAAATTTCAAATCCTTTTGTCACCGAGGAGTTCACGGTCACCTCAGCTTGTTAGAGAATTAGTCCTTTAATTCCTGGGTTTAAGTTCGGATCCGGACAGTGTTGTTGACCAGTGGAATTGACTTTGTTCTCATTGTCCAGGTAAATGGAATTTTGGCCCTTTAAAAATTATTGCGATGAAATCAGCTTCACCTGTTATAATATTAGATGCAACCAATTTTATCCCTTTCATTAGCTACACCATATTCTGAGTAACAATAAACAGTGTAAAATATTTCAATCTCACAGCAATAGCTGTGATATAGAGATACAATAGAGGTAATAAATTTGTATTTCAGTTTAAATTAACAATATTTTTAAACAAACCTTATCTAAACAATCATGGCACAGTTTTGTAAAATCTTGAAAAGATTATTATTTTAGTTTTGATTGAAGGTAGGGAACTGGAAAGAGCACGAGTCAAAACAGTTCTGGCAAAAGGGATAGCTGCGGATTACGAAAAGGCAACACGAAGGAGGAACTAAAAACTCTACTTGACACTACTGACGATCAAAACAACATTCTCATACACCACAACAAAACGATAGTCACTCTTATTGAAACAAATGCTAACCAAAGCGTGCAAATAAAGAGTCTTGGAGCACAGGGTTGTGAATGAGTGCTCTACACATTTTAGAGCGTATTTTGAAAAGAAGAACCGTTTTCAATTGTTTACAGTATTGTCTATGTCGCGCATTTATATAACGTAAGTTTTTACACACTTGCTATCTACCCCCCCACTTTCCACATCCTCATATAAAATTTTCCTGCCAGACGTACTTTCTTCAAATATTCTTGTCCATAAAAACAAATGACTTCTGTAAATGAATGTACTTCACAAATGCACAAATTTCCTTATTACTATTCTTTATTGTCGTATATTTTAATCAATAGAGACAAACAAAAATGCAAAAGAAGTTAAATAGATAAAGATGCCTTAAACTTATTTGAAATATAATTTAATATAACAATAATTTGCTTTTGAATATTGAAAAAAACTTATATAATTTAAAAATTACTATTTAATTTAAGCATGAGTAGTCGATTTCACTAAATTTTAGATATAAAATGCAACTGGAGACATATAAATGTATCAAAAACTTTTCACACTTTTATCAAAATCATTTTATATAAATAATTATGAAAACAAATTGGACATCTCGATCATTCCAATTATATTTAAAAACTGTCTTTCCTTTTCCGCTTTGACACAATTGAGGCGGTTATTATCGACAGTATGGATTCAATTTTGTCCGTTTTTTTAAAAGAAAGTGGGACTACAGTGTCGGTTTAAAAGGCAAGGTTTGTTATTGCTTTTAATATAAATGGTTATTGTATTTTCTTATTATGTCATACAAAGTGTCTTAAAATCAACCCTCCAAATAGACGATAATATGTGATTCTAGTAACACGACAAAATAAAATATTTCTCTCACAGTTTTGTTTTACCAGACAGGTCTCTGACAGTTTGGTTGAAGTGAAGTAAATGGCAATAAAATTACAATATATTTCAACGGCAGTGACCCTGCCTCTTACCGGTATAATCCAAATCACACTTTGGGTGTTATGAATAAAATTCGCAAAAATTCTGCGTTTCAAATACAGATTATAACCGGGAATAAAAATGAAAGAAAGGATAGACTGAATTGAGTGGTTTCTGTAGTTTTTTAAACTACATGTCAAGTGAATTAAGCTGAGTATATGTATTTATGAATCTGTTTTTATACAGATTCACCATTTTGTTTTGGAGAAATAAACGAGTGCAACATTGAAGACCTCTTCCTTTCTGGTTTCTCTTGGTGTCTGCCCGTACATCCCTCTGTTTGGTGTATACACTGCCACAGTGAAAGAATGAACTGTACGGCACGCTAACGATAGTTTGGACCATCAAGAGAAACCTGGTTGTGAATGGACACTTGATGGTTGTGAATGGACATGTTGTCAAGTTTTACACACTCTCAGCGTACTTTGTCGTTCAGAGCGCTTTGCTCGGTGCGATTTGCAATTGAGTGCTTTTCAGCAGCGCTCCTTATGGTTCAGTGCGCATTTAGTGAGGCAGTAGCGTGCATTTTGTTATGTTTAGATGGTCGGGTAAAATGTCTAATCTTTTTATTATTAAGCGTTGTTGTGATTATACATTCAATGCGTTCTTTTAACAATGAAGTAATACAATTATGAGAGAATCAACATTGTACTTTCTTGTGTTTATCTAGCTTTTACGTCTAAACAGGACGTTCTTTTTACATCTTAATACCAAATGGTTCTTATGTCTCAAAAGCGACGTCCGTTTTTGTTGCAAAATCTCCCTTTTTCAGACGTCATAAATACGTCATGTTGGTCCAAAATTACTCCTGAAAGACTTCATAAAAACGTCATTTTGCCTGTTGGGAGAACGACTGATATGTTTATGGATATGCTAAAATAACTCTGCATTGAAAACTGGCTTTCATAGTAAATCAACTAATTAAGTCGAAAATATTTTGCTGTTACTGAAAAAACTTTACAATGCATATAAACGTGGCATGCAATGTACATCTACAGCAGCCTGGACATTGATTAATGAAGTTTAACTATTCAATGAATAATTTACTTATTTAATTTTCTAAGTAATAATTTTAAAATTTAAAATGCTAAATAAGTAGGGTGCAAAATGTGTATTAGCTTGAATATTTAAGAATCTTTAAATGTACAAGCATTCGATTAATAATTTGCTTATCTAATCCTCAAAGTACTGGAAAAGCTAAATATATATATAAATATATATAAATATATATAAATATATATGGCGCAAAAATAGTTGTGACGTGCTAAATATTTAAATATTTAAATGCTGTAAATTATGTCTAACACGAATGTCCATAAAACTTACAAATAACTTCCAAAGTTAAATAACATAAATAATTTACACGGTTTAAATAAGCAAAGCACAATCTTATTTTTCTTCTGAAACCTGTTTCAAAAACGTCACAAATTCCCCCGTAGTACGGGTTGATGCATAGCAAAATAGGGAATAATTTTAAAATTGACATTTTGTCAAGTGTCAGGTATCATATTATCAAAACGTAGCTGAAGGTTGCATTTTAATATAACCCTATGAGGTCGCTTGTTGCCTCTAATTGGTAGGTTATTATTGTTTTCCACATCTTAACGCTTTTAATAGTTAATAACGTGTTCCTTAAATTAAAATGATTTGCTACTAAGTTGCTAATTCTTCCATTAGGATAAATATTTATGCAGTACATGCATAGTCTGTAATGCAATGTGTAAAACGACTCCGACCCCTCAAACCTCCCCCCCCCAAAAAAAAATGGACACCGGAAATGATATGAAAGACGTAACAGCCGTTTGAAACACGGTAGTGTCATTTGGATACACCGAAAATTATCCTTGAAATAAGTGTAACCATGGCACATCTCGATTACGTGTGAGGTCCAAAATATGCCAAATGTTAGAATTATTATATATAATATAATAATATAATCCCTGAGATATAGCTCTGTGCTATAATAAAATATAACCATAATCATTTTTTTCTTTCTAAAATGTCTACGAGTGGTTTTAAAGCGTTATATTAAGCTATTTGTACACTGAGTGGAGACTGATATTGAAACAAAAGAGGTTGAGTGTTTTCCCAACAATGGTGATACTTCCCAGTAATCATTCTTCTAAGTCCACCATGCGTGGACTTGTGTATGCTGGACGACCGGAAATTATCCGAGAAAAGGTCAATTAGAGTTACGCAAAGGAATGTAACTAGGAAATCGTTATTTGCCACAATTTTGGAAGACTTTACCAAAGGTTTTTTATATTGTCAAATCTAGCGCACCCAGAAGCAGGCACTGTACCCAATCTTCACCATAAGCCCTTTCACACAGATGAGATACAGAGTTTAGCCATTGAACGAATGATCGAAACCAGGCGAATTTGTTCGACTCTAATTAATTAACTTCGAGTTAGAGAGACTAGTAATTGAGTAATGCAGTGTAAGTGTTATTCCGTGTAGAACGTTGAATTTGTGACACTGCTTCTCTGCATCGTAACAGAGAATGAACAATGATTTAACAACATGTAAAACACATAATTATAACCGCAATCTAGACTCAATCAACTCAAAAAGTGGCCTTTACATTAGGTTTTCGGACTGAAGTTAACACAAGGTGCCTACAAATACCTCATAATTTAACTTCTACGCGTACTAGCAACACGATACGATAAGGAATGAACAGAAACATACCAGACATTGCAGTCTTGTTGGCTACAGGTTTGAACAGGGTTCACCGCTAACATATTGTTCCGTAACAATATTCACTTAGATGACCAATATCTAACACTGTCACAATATTTTTTATATCTGTGGGAACACAGTTAATACACACACTGAACTTTGAATACTCCTTGTAATATTTCACACTTAACTAACAATACTTGAAACACTGTTCACTATTGCTTAGTATCCTATTAAAGCTACAGTTTCCACTTGAATTTCGTTATTTTCACAATAACTTAACAATATTCAGCTGTTGTTGTTATCCGCTGTGAAAGTCACAGTTAAATCCAAATCCGTTGCTTATTTTATCCCACAGAATAATTCGTTATGACTTCAAATTGTACTGATGTTTACACAAAAAGGCTCAGTTAATGTTCACATTGAATTTACCAGATGAATTTAATTCTAGAACGTGATTGGCCAAGGTTAAGACGAGTAAAGCTCGCCACCCCCACACAGTGAGTAAACGATGTCAAGATTAGCTAGGAGGTCAAATTGACACCTAACATCAGGGCGATACTAATGTTAACTGGAATTAGGAGCAAATATTACCCTCAAAAACAAGAATGCAAGCTTTTGAAATTAAAGTAGGAAAAATTATTAAAACTTAATATATAATCCAAAATTAAATTTTAAACAATTTGGAAGTGTGCATTGAAAGGAGCATACTCTGATGAACAATACTATACTAAAATCGAAATATTTCGCTAATAAACTTGACAGCCATAAAATCACGCTATGTGTTGATACATGCAAAATGCTCATAAAATTTCGATGAACATTTTGGAAAATATACGCATGAAAGCGACCCACAGTTCAAAGAACGATTATACGTCGATTGATGGTCATGATGTCGACCAGAACAAACCACAACATTAACCCCGCTTGTACTTTGGATGTCATTGGTCGCGACCTCATTTTAATGTCTAACCAACATCTTTGGCACAAAGGTAAAAGACATTGGGTAAGCAACGTTGTTTAGACGTTGCGTTTGGTTGAAACCAAAACGCAACTTTCTCTGACGTCTAATTCAATGTCTTTCGTGATACATCGAATATACGTCAGAAAAGAAAACGCCGAATAGACGTGAAAATCGACGTTTTATAGACGTCTGAATCCCAGCCAAAGACAGCCCCCTGTGTTAAAGCTCAACTGAAATGGTAGCTATGACAGACAACTGCGAAAGCAGACCACAACAAGGATGAAAATGTGAGAATTTTCAAGAGCGCGCAAATTGTTTACCACCAATATCCGAGAAGTATTCCTTGAAATCAACTTTATACCTATCCTTCGTGACCAGATGACGCATGGGTTATGGTATGGTGACGGAAGGGGGACAACACTATTGTCGCCGTCTTGATGACAATTCAAGATTTTCCCGCCGTTTACAGAACGCCGCTATGCTGACATCTATGCATTTCGAATTGCATTTACAATCTTCTCCGCAACGTTGATTAGACGCCTAATAATCGAAACGTTGCAAGTTGGACGTTGTTTCGACTCCCATAAACAACCAAACCCGACATTAGTCTGACAACGGGTGCGACCTCTATCCAACGCCGCAACGTGTACTGCATCATTATCACTGGCACAAGATATATTGCATTAGTGCGATTATAGCATCAAGAACTTTTCATTTTTCTAGTGCGTTTTCCTTGCCGCTCTTCTGTTATTCATGCATAATTGATGTAATGTTACGCATCCTTGTCCCAACATTTGGCATAACCGGACTTATGTTGAAACGCTGATGAACAACGACAGGGTTTGAGACTCACGTTCATTACGACGATACAAAGGCGTAGCCACGTTTTTACAACTTGAGGGGGGGGGGCAAACTTTCGTAACGAAAATTATACTATGGCCCCCACTCTGAAAAGTGAGGGGCTGAGCCCCCCCCCCCCCCTCGGTGGCTAGGTCTATACGATATCTTTAGTAGCAACTCTTTTTATTTATAGAATGACATTAACATTGAAGTTTCAAACGAGTTTTACACATCTAGATACTGGAATTGTCCATAACTAGAGATTAAATGATAAGCATCGCTCAGCATCATTAATTTTTTGTATACGGTAATATCAATTGTTCTCAGACGTCATGAACGTTCAGGTAACAATTAAGAATCGGCTTGTGTCTATCAGGGTCTAGTGTTTAAGATGGTCTTTGAGGATCTAGCCTCTGTGAGGATCGAGTGGTAATGAGGATCTAGTGTCTATGAAGTCTAGGATCTATTAGAACCTAGTGCCTATGAGGGTCTATGAGGATCTAGTGCTTGAGGACCTTGTCTCTGAGAATCTAGTGTCTATGAGGTCTAGTATCTATTAGGATCTAGTATCTGAGGGTCTACTTTCTACGAGGGTCTAGGGTTTATTAGGATGTAGTGTCTATAAGGGTCTTGTGTGTATGAGGAACCAGTGGCTATGAGGGTCTAGTGTCTATGAGGTTCGAGTGTCTATGAGGGTGTAGTGTCTATAAGGATATAATAGCGTGCTACAAACAGTCCATCCTGCTCCGAGATATTGAACTTTTGTGTCATTATAGTCAAAATTAACATCTCTGTAATATTAAAAGTGAACTGCTCGGTTACCTTTACACTTGAAATGTAACTGCTAGGGTTAACTGAGCAGTTAAATGCACCGGTTAAATCGAATTTCAATTTTTTATTAGGCGATAAAATAGGCCCAAGAGTGGCAGCTGCTTGGGAGCATGGCCTGGGCATTTTGGTATAGTTGCCTATGGGGCCTTCGCGAGGCAAGAAATATTCGAATCGAATAGGCCAGATCCCAGATAGCAGCCACACATGGGGACTATGCATAATATATGTGGGTATTCCCACGTACCCACGCATAAATAATGTGTGTTTTGTTGGGGAAATTCCCATGTAGTTACGTGGGATTTAGGAGTTTGAGACTCTTTCCGATGTGTATTATGCGCATGTGAACCCATGCACTTTATACGCATACATTTCCATGCATATTATATGTGAAAATTCCCACGCATATTAAGCATGGATTTTAAAGTAGCGACCCACCCTGGGCACACACGATAACTCCATCGAAGGTATAGACATGAACCTCTATAACTATTAAGGCTGAAACCAACTAGTCGACTATTTTTTAATAGTCGACTAGTAAAACCGGCAGTCGACTAGTCGATAGAAAATACCCAAGAAAATTGGAAAGTAATTGTACGGTAAACAAAATGAAACTTTAGTGTAAAATGAACAAATGTATTTCAACAGTCTGTCAGCTATAAAACATCTTAACTAATTCATGTCCACGTATATGTTTTTCAAGTGCGAAAAATTTATATGAAGTTTCCTCGCATGGGAGGGACCAACGAGACTTCGGATGGTATATCCCAGTTTGGCAGCCTTGGGGTGTTTTCTTCTTGTGGTTTATCTTTCACATTTGGTACTGCACAAACTCCCTTCTCCTTTATAGGCTTGCCGCTTGCCACATTAATGAAACCCCTCTATGAAAGTCCGGAATGCAGGAATACCAGTTAATCTACTGTGTTCGGTTCTAAACTCGCACGGAAACCTGCTACGGAAAATATTCGTTCCGACGGGGTGAACGGCGCTGGTATGCATAAAATACTGGTGCTACCTTTGCTAACTTTGGAAATCTGTCTATTGGCCTGCCAGAATTCAAGAGGTTTCACAGGGGAAGGCGGTTCATGTATATACATATTGACTTCGGACTTCAGTGAATCGTCTTGTTCACACGAGTAAAGATCACCAAGCAAGTACTCCATATCGCTTAAATCGTGAGCCAATTTAACTCGCTTTGCTTTGTCAGCTGATGAATTTTCAGTACTGTCAAATTTTGAAATGAGGTAGTCTTTCACTTGTTGTTTTTGATTCGCAGTGAAAACTCTGGTTTTGATATTCGGGTTTAGTGTTCCCGTAACTAGGATCAAGTCAATAGGGAAACGGCGTTTGAGTGCTTTTCGAACCACCTTCTTCGTCTCTTTATCGCAAACGGTTCGTCTTTCTCAATAAGATGATTGTTTAAGAGTCCGTGTAACACCGGGCATACGCTGCGGAGAGTTCGGAAATATTCACCACTCATAGCTCTCGCAGCTACCTCGAAAGGTTTACAAAGTAAACAAGTGTTATTATTTTTTTTAATCAATAATGTGTACTCTTGTAAATAAGTAAATTGGTTATGCACGTACATGACACAAATATATATATATATATATATATATATATATATATATATATATATATATATATATATATATATATATATATATATATATATATAAACCTTCGACTAGTCGCGACTATTAGGTCCGACTAGTCGACTAGTGATTTTGCTAGTCGGTTTCAGCCTTAATAACTATAGTGCAGTTATAAAGTACTCCTTTAAAGAATTTTAAGCATAAAAATTCTAGTGAAATTGGCATTTCCGTGTCTAACTTTCTATTATACTTAGAAAAAACGGCAGCCCTCCACCAAAATATGCAGAATTTAGCAAAATTTAAATATATTATCGTTCAATGGCGGCCATTTCCGGTCTGCGATAATAAGCCCACATTGCCAGAATGTGCATGAGATGCGTACATTTCCCATGCATTTACTAAGTGGAAAATTTATCGCATTATATACGTGTATTTTACATGGGAATGCCCATATGGAAAATCCCACGTAAAATATTCGTGTAATATGCAAATGACTTTTAATGAAATTTTACGTTGGAATTCAAAAGTATGATAGGCTTTTACTTACTCATGCATTTTAGAAGTGGGAAATTCTACGTATATTATACAGGGGAATGCCCACAGTGGGTATTACGCGGGAAAAACCATGCAGTTTGCGCGTGTATCTACCCGTGCATTTTATACGTGGGAAAGGCAATGTATATTATATGCAGTGTTCATACGGAAATCACACCATGGGAATGTCCACGTATATTACGCATGTTTTCTATGTGGCCATGCCAACGTCCCACGTTCCCACGTAAATCTTAAATCTCACCTAAAAACAACCCAGGCAAACAACCGACGTCTTTTTTGGTTGGAAAAAAAGGTTGGATTTTGGTCGCGACGACTTCATAACCATATTCTGACCTTTTACCCCGAAACCCGACTTTATTCCGACGTCGAGGCGACGTCGGTTTTCTGACGTCATTCCGACGTTGCGAAAACTACCAAAAAGCGATGAACATTATTATCGCTCACCGGAAATGGAAGTCATTTTGAAAAAGGGGAAGAAAAAACGCAATTTTTACATGAAAATTTTAGAATTTTGATGGCGCGTCGGTATTTTTCTTCCTAGATTGTAAAAATGTACATGGAAAATGCTTTCGTATGTATTTCACAACAGCAGTTGAATGATTAATTATCTATTAATTATATAACTCTAGTCAGTTTCAGGTCGGAATCCGACGTCGGTTCCAATTTCATATACAACCTAAAACCGACTTAATTCCGACGTCGGATTTAGGTCAGAACCCGACGTCATTCTGACGTTGAAAACCCGACGTCGGTTCCATTTCATATACAACCAAAACCGGCACGTTAGTCCGACGTCGGAAACGTCGACGACGTCGACCCGACGTCATTCTGACGTCGTAATGTTTGCTGGGAACTCGTTTTATACGTAGGATGAAAAATTATGCTAACTGGGATCACATTTCAACATCCGATGAGGTCAACTGGAAGAAAATCTTGCGAGTGCATGCCTATTTGTGCACTTGCAAGAACTTTGCGAAAATAGTCCGAAAGCATTTAGCGCGTACATTTTTGTCTATTCTGAAGTTCACTTGCAAGTCATGTGCCAATGAATGTGGCAGCAAGTGAATGTAGGGTATCTTCTCCTATACACAGTACACGAAAAAAAAAACCAATTGGCCTAAATTGCATGGGGAATTTCTGACCTAACCGACCTTTATTCGTTCTCTGATTGGTTGACACCGACGAGATTATCGAGAAGCACAGGACTGTGATTAGGCTCATTGGTGAAATCAAAATGCAGTCTAGAATTTGTCAGAAACATGATTTATAATTAAATGGTTTCTAGTTTACAAAAATTCCTGAAAAAGAAGTCTTTCCTACATAATGAATGTCATCTTGCTCTGCAAGTAATCGTTTTCTGATTGAAAGTTGTGCTGACCGTATTCACATCTGATTGGATGTCATGCTGCTCGTATTCACATCTGATTGGTTGTTGTGCTGACCGTATTCACATCTGATTGGGTGCTGTGATGACCGTAGTCACATGCAGAGGGCAGGCTTGATGAAGGTTATGTTGTATGCTCTTGTCAAAGGTTCTACTCTCGTTTGAACCCTATGGCAAATCCTAAGGCTAATGTTTGAACAGACAGGATGACACCCACTGGTGTACCAGAACTGCCACAGGAGCCTCTCATAGAACTACAGCAGACCACCGGGATGCGAACATTAAATGTATTTCTCTACTCAAAATACTCAAGACATCCAAAAAAGTTCTAAATTCTGTTCTAACGGCCAAGCCCGATCGCCTCGTAGTTAGTGACAGAGAGCGTGCCAGTGACCGAGCCTTTGCTATGTATACCATCAGTGAAATCACATGATTTGTCTCGACCAATCCGTGAGAGAGTGCCCCATTTA
This sequence comes from Protula sp. h YS-2021, assembly GCA_949752745.1. Taxonomy (NCBI): domain Eukaryota; kingdom Metazoa; phylum Annelida; class Polychaeta; order Sabellida; family Serpulidae; genus Protula; species Protula sp. h YS-2021. The sequence continues at coordinate 14,635,036 of OX457026.1, forward strand.
TGTCACTAGCCCATTCTAATTCGAGATATCGAAGTTCACAACAGTTATGTAGCCTCATTGAATTCCTATTATGACACGGGCTGGGTGACAATGTACTCACATCTGAGTGACAGTGCACTCATCGCCGTTCAAGGGCCTTCCACTCGTGTTCGAATCAGATACAAAGCACCTCGATATTAGCACCAATGTCATGTTTATCATCAGTCTCATTCGCACCACTTTGGTACAAATATACCAAAATCATACCTTAGACCTTTCGAGTAAAATGCTAAAAAAAAAAATCTGTTATCAGCACAAACCATCCCAGTAAGAAATCATAGAGAGATTTAATGTCCTCTGTCTGTGCACCAACAATCAGTCACGCTTCGTACTCATTTCAGAAAATTATTTTTATGACATAATTTTAAGTTGCCATTATTTATATTCTCAGTGCACGTTAGCTGTATCGCATTTCATCAGTTTAGACATTTTAGTTCGTTGGACATTTTTGATCGAATGTTTTAGTCATCGTTGTCTGTTGTTAAGTAAAGTAAGCGACAAAGCAGTGCTTCTTGTACCATCACGAGCACCAAATAAGCAAGTATACTATCCCTGTTTTATTTTAATGTTGATTGAATGTGGAATCATACATTCAATTCGTTCGTATATGCTGATGACATACCCTCTGTATGACAAATGTCACTGGTTGATAAAGTTTTATCGACATCTGTGATGGCGATGGCGATTCGATTCTGGCGTCGGGAAAATCCCAACTGTATGATTGTATCGTCGAAGGCGATTGCATGCAGTGAGTGACATTGCGCGTGACCTTGATACCTGTGATGGCAATGGCGATCGATTCTGTCGTCGGGAAAATCCTAACAGTGTGATTGCAGGGTCAAATGTGACCGCATGGAGTGGGCGTCATTGCGTGTGACCTTGAAATCGTGGGGTGGGGGAAGGGGTTACGTATCACCCTGCAGTTTGAATGCACAATACGAAAACAGGACACCATCTTCTCCATCTTACCA